>LUCW03001408.1:32500-60000 GCA_001586965.3 Sphaeroforma sirkka | reverse complement strand
TGAGAAAGCTGTCTTCTTATTGTGCATCGGAAACCGTTGTGGATGTGGATGCGAATGTGGATGTGGATGTGAGCGCGGAGAAAACGAGACAGCTTAAATGCCGGGGTCCAATTTTGGCGTCGACCGACACGCAATGTACAGACATAGGTGGCTTGGCAAGAGCTGAGAACGGTAGGCATGACCGAGGGGTGGGTAGCCACAAGGATGTAGGTAGGCACAGAGATAATGGGAGTGAGAGTGAGTCTACCGGAACTGAGAACGACACACCGGCCCAAGCTGTGGGTAGGTACAGGCGTGTAGGTAGGAATAAGGTCAGTGAGAGTGAGAGTGAGTCTATCGGAGCTGAGCATGAGTATATGAGTGTGGGTAACCCATATGAAGACGGGGGCAGTGCGAGAGACCGAGACAGTGAGAGTGCGAGCTCAAGCAGGCGTGGCTGTAGGCGTTTGACGAGACCACTTTCTTTTGGGCATCGCTTACTTCGGCCACATGTCGGGTCACCCGTGTGTGAAAGTGACAGTGGCAGGAGTAGAAGTGATGGTGGCGCAAGTGATGACGATAGGCGTAGCTGTAGGCGCCTAAAGACACCAGCTTCTCCTGTGCACCGCACACATAAACACCATGCAGAGTCACGCATGCGTAGTCGTGGTAGTGATAATAGCAGTGGTGATGGTGGCGCAAGGGGTGATCATGATAGGCTGCATGGTAATGGAACGGTTGAGCGGTACGCGCTGAGACACGGCAAGATCGCCAAGAAGCCGTGGGAAAGGGGGCTGGACAGGAAGAAGAACGCCGCCTTCGACCGGCTGATTAAACGTGAGCTGAGCTACCTTGCGTGTGTGCGTGCATGTGTATGCTTGTATGTGTGACTTTATCTGAATGTCCTGTGTGTCTGTGTGTCTGCCTCTAGTGTGCGTGTTTGTATAAATACGGGCATGCTTGCTTTATGTGCTTTGTATACTTGTGTGTTTATGTGTATGTTTGTATGTGTGCATGTACGAGTATTGTTTTCTGTGTGACTTGTGTGTTTGCATATGTATGTATGTGTATTTGTAAGTGTGTATTCGAATGTGCATGTTTATAGTCGGCAACGGCTCTCTACTGTAACCAAGAGCACCAAACTGTTACCTATATCTCAACCGTCACAGTATCACTTATAGTGTATGTACCGTCACGCCAATTGACCTTGTATGAATGTATGTATGTATGTATGTTTGTACACACACACACACACACATATATATATATATATATATATATATATATATATATATATATATATAACCTCTATGAACATTCCAAACAACGAAAAAACGAACGATGTGAACGTATCACACCGACTATGAACATTTGGCACCACTTATGACCCTATCATACCAAGTATAAACGTATTATGCCACCTATTACTTCCAAATTCGTACGTTGCACTCAGGGACGTGTGACCTGTCCAGTTTAGAGAACTCTCCGCTGTCGGGTATGGACGCAAGTTCTGACGAATCTTCCGATGGCGGCGATGTCTTCGAGAAAATGCGCAGTCCTTCACGCGGGTACCGAACATCCAAGTAATATTGTGTTAATAATATTGTGTCAATATCGAAGTAAATTGTAATATATATATATATTTAATTATAAACAATATATATATATATACTAAACACATACACACACACACACACACACACACACACACACACACACACACAATACACACATACACACACACACACACACACACACATAATCAATATCATATCATATATATATATATATATATATATATATATATATATATATATATATATATATATATGTTTATATATAATGGATATATATATATATACATTATTGTTCCATTTATATTGTATATTTTATGCGCACACACACATACATACACATACGCACGTACGCGCATACACGCAACACAACACAAATCAACATATGTGTCACAATGGTATCATATTATGTATTATTATATATATATATATATTATATTATATTATATAATATATTATATTATATGCATAATATTAATATATATATATATAATATTATATATATATATATATATATACATATATATATGATATTGCATATATATATGTTATATGCATATATATGCATACATATGTATATGTGCACGCAATATGTGCGGCATGTATGTATATATATATAAGTATATATTATTAATAATAATATTATAATATATGTATATAATATATATTATATATATATATATGCATATAATATGGATATATATAATATATATATATATATATATATATATATAATATAATATTTTACACACACACACACACACATCATCATCATATGTTATATATATATATATATATATATATATATATATATATATATATACATACACACAGACACACACACACACACATCACATATATATATATATATATATATATATATATACAAGTTTTGTGTCAACGTCCAAGTAGCGTATTGCGCCATCAGTGATTGGACTTTCGCCTGAAATACCTAGAACTTGCGTTGCGAACTGTCTGTGCACAAGTACTATCCTCCCTTCGCGCCGCATATAGGGGCTGTCGTTCCTGTAGCCTGCGTACATGCATCTTGCTCCCAATACTTTGCTACCATATACATTTAATACCTGTGCTTCAAACAGAAATATCAGCTTTTCCACATAAACTGTTTTTTCTGTGTTCGGGGCTAAGAGCTATCTTCTTTGTGTGGTGTTGTATGAAGTCTGTGGCTGACATAGCGAGCGCGTGTTTAACCACTTGATCTGCACTCGAGAGACGAGCACTGCTGAGACAAAAAAATTCGATCTTGCTTTCACACGTAAAACCTTATTGATAGATCTGCTTATGTTGTTATGCTGGTAAGCATATACGTATTCTTCTGGTTTTTGTAAATGAGGAAGCGTGTAGCAAGCGTGTAGGAAGCGTATAGGCAGACGAAGTAGAGAAAACACTGCGGTATGTGGATACTCGGCAGGGGCGCATTTCACCCCATGGAATACGAAAATAATTTAAATTTGTGAATTGTGTACGGAGACTAAGCCGAGCGAGTATCTCACACTTGTTACAACACTTGCTACGATGTCCTTGCTAAGTGCTATCAAAGCTCTAGTTGACCATTCCTTTGATGTGAGTGTCTGTATATATATATATATTCATATATATATATATATATATATCAACCAACCTCCATTCAGGCACATACCCCGCATGCCCGTATCACTATTGGCCAGCATGACAGATGTAGAAGACAGCGGCATTCAACGGGACTTTTCAGGTAAGGTTTTTGATGTGGTTCGTCCCTAGGGTTGTTAGGTTTGGTTTCTTTTAGACTGCTTCAGAGTTCTTTGTCGACTCCACAGAGCGAATCAATTTCAGAAGTTAGTGCATATGGTCGACTCAGATCATAATAATTACGCAGAACGCTGATTTGGTTTAGTGGCGTACGGTAAATGTTCAAAGGTATATCTGTTAAATATCAAGAACATTTTAATCCCGAATGAAGACTTATCCGATTATGTATTCTCTTGTGTACGCTTATACTCTGCGAAGCATTCTGAGTGCGTTCGTATCTTTTGTGTATTCTCATGTCTTAGTATCGAATTGCTATGCCATATCCGGTTTTGTCCTGCCTTATGCACAGGCTCGTTTTGTACATATCTCATCAGAACATCGTAGCCTTTGACGCCACAGGTACTCGACACGTGCACGTATATGTCGTCGATACGCTTAGACATATGTTATCAGCATGTAGATCGGCATGTGCATGGATATGAAGTAGGTACATGGATATGAAGTAGGTACATATACGTATATTTAGTCGAAATGTATGTGCATATACTGTCGATATGTACATGCAAATTGAAATAGGTGAATATACATGCATATGTTGTAGACATGTACACGCATATAAAGTCGAAAGGTATATACATGAGATGTCGATATGTACACGCAAGTTGTTGTCGGTATGTACATGGATATGTTGTAGATATGTGCACACATATATAGTCGATATGTATGTACATAGTTTGTTGATATGTACACAATGGGTGTGTACATTCATATGTTGGGGGATGTGTACACGCATATATGGTCAAAAACTATATACATATGTTGTCGTTATGTACACGCAAAATAATTAATATGTATACGCGTATATAGTCGAAGGATATATACGAATGTTGTCGTTATGTATATGCAAATTGAAATGGGTGTGTACATGGGAGGTATATCCGCGCGTTTGAATTCAAAAAAAGTATATACATATGTTGTCCATATGTGCACGTGAATCGAAATTGGTGTGCAAAGTCATTTGAATGAACGGATATAGATAGATGAATGCGGGCATGTAGGTTGTAGTGCAATACTGCCTGGGCGATACAACCAACTCCAAAGCGTAGGGTTCAGCACGTTTATGTCACCTTGACACAGCTTCTTCACACTACCGGTGTGGAAGCCAACATTGGAAATGTATTTGCAAGCTCTTGAGTCGTGGTTTCAGGGTTATAGATATCTTCTGGTACGCGCACAAGACTAATCATGTCTAAATATGGAATCTACTGGTACGCGCAAGCATCGCCATGTGTTTGCAGAAAAACAGCGAGTATGCTTATGTAAAGCACACGTTTCTGTACACATGCACACAATTACAGCATCAGAGAACGAGTCTGACAACGCGAGTGGAAGTGATGGAGAGGTACTGCCACACCGTATGAACCCCGAGATCCAGAAAGGTAAGCATTATTTGTGCATTAATATCCATTTATAATTCATTGGTATACCTGCACTCAAGTTCTAATCTATTTCCGGTACTGTCTTGCTGTAGAGATCTAGTTTTGTTCATAAAATTATTGATGCCGGAATTCTAGTTTAATACTATCGGCAATTGCGAGCTACGACCCTGAATCGGCAAATGATTTGCGATACTCATTTCTAGCCGGCACCTCAGGCACGCCAATACACCACAGTAGTGCACTGATAGACCCAAAGAAGCATGCTCAAATATAAATTCCATTAGAAGTCTGCCAAAAAAAATCAATTTATATATGTAAACGTATATGTATGTTTTCACATTAATATATATATATTTACATACACATACATACATACATACATATATATATATATATATATATATATATATATATATATATATATATATATATATATATATATATATATATATATATATATATATATATATATATATATATACGCACATACACATGGCATACATACATATGTATGCACATATGTATTATATATGTGAGATGATTATTATGTGATTTATGTGCATGATCTTGACATATGTGTTGATAATGTGATGATGTATGTACATGTGGCTGATGTATGCTGAATGGTATGTTAATAATATATATGATATGTTGTGTATGTAATAGTACATATTATATATATATATATAATATATTATTAATATTATTGATATGCTATTGTTATATATATAATATATATGGCTTATTATATATATTAATAATATATGCACACAAACGCACATCATATATAATAATAATACATGGCTGCATTGCATATTGCATGTTCGCATGCACATTGGTTCCCATTATCCTCACACATGCAGATATATCAGACGTATAAACAACAACATCAACAACATATTATATACATATTGTATTATTATTATGCATATATATATGCATATATATATATGCATATGTAATAATATGTATAGATATTATATATATGTATATATATATTATATATAATATATATATATATATATATATATATATATATATATATATGCATATGTATGTATATACATATGTATATATGTACATATATATATATATATATATATATATATATATATATATATATATATATATATATATATATATATATATATATATATATATATATATATATATATATATATATATGAAAATATGAGGGCACGAATAGCTACAATTGAATTCACACATAGCATCGTCCTCATACCATATCCGCACACGCGCTCAGTTCTGAACGGCATTCTGAATCGATCCTCTACACGGGATGCGCACGAGGCATATATGATATTTGTAGAGATGCTTCTGAACAGCTGTGTGGAGAACGACTTTCTCTCGAGTCTGATAAAGGATCCAGGTACGTTTTGATTCTACGTACAGATAAAGATATGAATATATACATACACGTGTACACGAATATATATATATATATATATATATATATATATATATATATATATATATATATATATATATATATATATATATATATATATATATATATATATATATATATGTATATCTTGCAAAAGCTTGCAATATTTTCAACGGTACGTTAACAATCTGGATGTGAAGATGTTGATCGAGTAATGCTGTGATCTAGACCTGTATACAGTTTTGGTATGTTTATAAACAAACCCTTCACTATGCAGGCGATATATTCCTGCATTGTCATATCTCTCTTCACACATGCGCGTGTTTCGTGAACTTTCTACATAGACAATCCTTGTATTCTGTTCTATTCGTACGTCTGTGTGGATGACTACTACATCCCGGCGTGGAGATAGATTCGAGGCAGGATCTATATATTCATTTATCATATATTGTGCATCATTCGCGCGTATTTATAGATTGAGACCTCACTCCCCGCGAAAACGGCGATTTCTCCCTACATACATACAGACATTAATACATACACCATTAATTTGTGTAGATGACTATTACTTCCCGGCTTGGACGCAGATCCGAAGCATGCTTTCCGCGTGCTGTGAAATCGCGCGACCGTCTAAAGGCTGGCCTGCGAACATACAGGTAATGTACACCACTTCTGATTGAAACAACATATTGATTGACATACTGTATATATATATTTTTCGAAATAAAGTGCTCAGTCCGAACAAGAACAAACACGTACTCTGCATAAACCTACACTCCGAAATAACATGTTCAGTCTGGACAAGAACGTACACATACTTCATGTATCTGCTTTTCGAACTAACATGCTCAGTCTGAACAAGAACATGTATGTACTGTACACATAACACTTAGATTCAAAACAACATATACATAAATTGTAATGAACATTTCAATATATATATATATATATATACACACACACACACACATTATTATATATATATATATATATATATATATATATATATATAAAGATATATATATATATATATATATCTTCATAGATGTGTCTTTATATATATATATATATATATATATACATACGCAAACACACACACACACACACACACACATATATATATATATATATATATATATATATATATATATATATAAGTGCCATGTCATTCCCGCAAGAAATCCTATTGTAATTAATAAGGACTAGACTAGTTGTATACGAATGAACGCACAGTCCAGGCATATAAACTAAAGTTATAGTCGTGAGGGTGTCTGCCATACACACCTGCTATTATTACGTACTATACACACCTATATAACCTACCTACTATACATGTATTACTATATACGCCAACTACACCTATCTGCTGTACATACCTACTATACATACTACACATTTGTATCTTCTATTCATACCTATTATACACACCTAAACATACCTACTATACATACCATAGTACCCTCGGATTGCTAGTCTAGAATGTAGTGGCTCCTATCACATGCATCACAAACTAATACTCTGTCCATATCGCATCATATCACATCCATTGTTAGTCGTGGGTAGATGAACGACCAAAAGTGGACAGCGAGAAGATCAACGGCGGTCGTAATCAAGCCAAGTGTCAGGTATATCATATATATATATATATATATATATGTATATATATATATCATATATATATATATATATATATATATATATATATATATATATATATATATATATATATATATATATATATACACACACACACACACACACACACACACACATGTATATATATATATGTATAGACGTACATACATACATATATATATATCTACATCTATCCCGGGTTACTTGCAATGTATTTGTATCTGCCTATTTGTATCAGCGTGTGCGCGCTCATAGTAATTTTGATGCGTGTAAATAACTTATTCGTGCATCACTCATACGTATGGTGGTATCACGTGGTGTTTATCATATTTTTCGTTATATGCATAATATTGTTTCACATACCGGGTAATAGCCATATTGCATATACAGTAGCATATATTGTATGATCAGATCCGATAATACATGTATAGTATATGTATAAGAGCAACATTCTACCATGTATATATATATATGTGTGTATAGTAGTGTATCTAGATAGCAACTATGTTTAATATACAATAGTTTCTCCTGCCCTGAATGTATTCGTGTTTGTGTATATAGAACGTGAGAGCAAAAAACATACACAATACATATGACATGAATAAAGTCAATTGTTGTACATCTTACTCCAATGTAGCGTAAACGATATGAGGAATTAGAATATATCTGCCAGATTGTCTAGACGCATAGTGTACGACCCTACGAATGTTTCATGGGCCGTCAGAATGTATGCCCGTGAATATAGGCATGTTTTTTTTAGTAGTCTATGTGCATTTATTGTAGACACGGATTTATATATATATCGTATCAACCACTAATTTATCTTATATGTCGTCTGTGCATTGACATGCACATGTACATTTGTTGCACTTTCTGGTCCTGCATACGGTAGGCGTGTGGAAGGTCCAAACACACGGCCAGTTTGATGGTACAGTTTTCCGGCGGGAAATACGATCCCCTCACTCTCCAAGATATCAAGACCGACGCGAACGACACCAGTATGACTCAGACCTGCTTCAGGCTCGGTGACGCTTCGGCTGCTGAAAACGGGGTATTGAGATCTATAAATAGTACGGCGGCCAATGGAAACGTCAGAGTGCTGCGGAAGTTTGACTGCGGCCCCACATGCGCAAAACGTCTCCTGGCATACCACAAACTCAAACACTATCCGTACACTCTACTCCAACGGTATGTTCGCATATGTGTATAAACTGTGTACAAGCTGCTTTGTTTTTTGCGCTCAATAGACACAACGTGGCTATAAAAACAATTGCAGTGGCACCATCGATGGTGTGCATCCTAACTATGCATTCTATAGGTGTGGTAAGCGTATCTGGTTTGAAATTGTTAATCAAATTGTTCCGGATAGACGTGCGAGTCTGGTCAAATTAAGACAAAGTCACATATCGCTAATTTAGGCTTGAAAGCCACAGGTGCCTTTAATAGACATATTGCCGCAACACGCCTGTCTATGCTTATGTACATTCTCATTAGGTGGTTTTACATTCAAATATCGACTATTTTGTACCGCCATACCTAAATACGTTCGTACTTGTATATTTAACTGCTGGTTTGTACAGCTCATTTGGCCAAGTGTTGAGACGTAAGAGGGTACATAACTTAGAATTTTGCAACAGTACAATAGCATACTCGATGTAGCGAATACACAAGTGACTGCAATTGATGTTCGCCTTACTAACATACACCTGACAGATCAAACAAATAACTATTTTTTGAGCTGTAATGCTTATACATTCACAGATGATATAGTACACACATCTGCGCTACTCAAGCATGCGCATGCACCCTCGCCTTTCCGCAGTTGCCGCCAAAAGATGAATTCCATTGGCAACGGACCAGAGAGTGTTGACAAATTGTTCGACGACAAAATGGTATGTGCTATTGAAGAGTTACTCCATGTACCAGAATAGCTTACACTCCCATTGCAGGCGCTGAAGCCGCTGATGGTCTCACCTGGCCCAGTAACAGTATGAAACCCGAGTCGACGGCGTTGCCTTGGATCGCAGGATATTGAGACAACAGCATTACATTTGATCGCAGATATAAATGTTATAATTCCAGACATCACTACTTTATAGCACAGGATATTAGTTATATTGTTGCCTTGCTAACCAACCATGATCATCAGTTATCTCTATATCTGTACCATTTGGGGATTATTTTGATATTTTGGTATACAGTGTAATGCTGTAGTCTTGCTGTGTGTGTGTTGCTATGCTGGGGATTTATTGTTGCAGGTGAGTCGACACGATGTGGCGCTGCTGACCTGTTGTGCTTACATTCACACCTTTGTTTTTAAACAATCAGTGGATAAACAATCAGAAGAGAGATTTCCAGAGCAGTATCGAAGCTGCGGAGGCCCTTGGACTGTCCTGAACAGATGTATGCTACATCTGTGAAGAATTACTCCTTCTCATAGGGTACTTTGGGTGCAATGCTCACATAATCTGGCAGAAGGTATTTCTATGTTTCTGAGACGACGATTTCGAGCGAGTGGCCTGCACTGAAGAACACATATAAGAGTGTGATACCAAATTGTTGGGTACATCTTGCGAAAACTCCAGACAGGTCTACCAACCTTGGCGATATGGCTTCTTAGGGATCGTGTACATTGGCTACTACTTGAAGGGTAGAGCTGATAAACAGTCAGACAACAGCGCGGTAGGGGTGGGGAGGGGGCGGGAAGTTCTGGACAGTAGGCACACGCCGACAATATGGCATGAAGGGAGGCTAGCAATATGCAGTTACTTGTTTCTGATTATCTGAAGCTACTATAGTATACACTAATTTCACTGCCCCCATCCCTTACCGTCCCATAGTATGGGCTCTACGCGAATACAGCCGTTTTTTGGCTCTACAAGAGATGACTAACGAATCGAAAAATATGGGTAACAGCCACCATCAATATGTGAGAAGTAGGCTTGAGCACTGTTACCGATGTGGTTATACACACTGGGGCAGGGCAAAGAGAAGTGGCTGATGAAAAATCTTATAATTGACGTAACTAGCTTCGAAGAAATTTAGGTCAACTCCGCAAAGCAGGAAACAGCTTTATACGTCACTCTGTACTATCAAGATGAGAGGATATTTGACAACAGCACAAAGCATAAACACGAGTGCCGAAGACCAAATAGCCTAACTAAATCTGTTAGACTTTGCAGGTACAATGTCTTTGCAAATCAATGAAAAACAGGTTTATGTCGTTTCAACCGTATATGTTCACTATAGTTGAGCTGCTTTATTTACTGCTCATAGTTTCAAATCCTGGCTATGTGAAGCATAACAGATCGCTGTGCAGATGTCTCACGCACCTCTATATTGCTACCTTTGTGTGGTATAAGGTAAGGCAGCGAGTTTCGCTTTCATCTCATGGACGCTTGAATCAGCAAATTAGGGATTAAATACTTGAACACTGAATGTCGGTTACCCCCGAGTCGTCAACAGTGTAGCTACCTTTTCGGCATTAGTAAACAGTTCATAATAACTCGTTCCCTCTGTCGCTATACAATTCATGTTTTAAAGTCAATCAACACAGTTAATAATATTCCAGATACAATAACTGTTCGATACCTAGCAAGGTACAGAAATATGAACTGACATTTGTCATAATCATCTCATAGTTTTGATACAAAGGATTCCATATAAAGAAGAACACGCTCTACACTTAAGTCTGAGCCCATCTGGCAAGTAAGGCATATATAACCCCCTAATAGATAATTAAATCTCATATAGTTCACACGAAATATTCGACTGGCAAATTGTAGTATGTATTGTAATAGCGATACTATCAACCTGCACGTGTAACACTGTAAAGGTAACCATGCCTTCTATTTCGGTTTGGACTGGCGATGAGGACATTGGAATGAGTCTTACCCTGGAATTGTGGGACGAAGGACTCGACACCCATTGGGACAGACACACGTGAGTCGAACCTGAGGCTGAGGGTTGAGATGATGAATGGCCCGGTTGGCACCCCCATTTCACAATTATCATTATTTGTCGGAGAAGGCTATCCATTTCAATAACGATAATTTCTAGGATCAGGGCCATTTGTGCCTGAATATTAGTCAAGCTAACAAACATTTGTTATCTTTTTCATTTTCAGATAATAAAATCGATCTGTGTATCACATAATCTTCAAATACTGATGTACATAATGTTCTATTTATTTTCAGGTTACATATGCATTTTGTTTTATAACAATAAATAAATAAAAAATAAATAAATAAAAATGTAGTGTCACAGACTCAGTCTCACAGTGACACAGACTCAAAGTGTCACAGACACGCGCAGTAAATAAATACCTGGGTTGGTAAACGGCGCCGACATTTGGCAAACGACATGTCATACATGTCTCGGCGACATTTTGTAGGATATGTCGGTCACGACATGGTGTCGGCAGGTCTGCTGGTGGCTGTATCGTAGCCTACATAGTACATACACATATCGAGACATGTCAATAATGTCATACATGTTGCGACGACATTTTTTCAGGGGTGTATGTAGTTGTCGTATACCAACCGAAATATTAAATATGTGTTTGTGTTTTTTATTATCAATAAATATTAAGTTTTTTTCAGAGCCCTCTAAATATAAATACATTTTTATTAACATAGCTGTATAAGTTTTTCTAAAATACATGATCAAAAAAATGAATAGCCTACTTACTACTAAAAGTTGACTACCTAATATATTTTGTACCAGTGAAAATACGAGGTACACGTACCACATCTTCTGAGTCGCTGTGCGTGCACATATATCCTCCCAAAGAGTATTGAAGTAACATACTTTGATCCTAGAAGTATGGAATGGGTGTACATGGACCTACACAACGCCTACGTATGGCTAGTTTGACCCAGTTGTGGTACAAACCAGTATTATTCCTAACTTTTATACCAATAGGCCGATAGGGATGAGATTAAAAATGTGTGGCTAACTCGTCAAGACGAACATTTTAAGCTATTTAACCACCAATGAACGTTAATAATCAAAGTATCTCTCGGTCAACCTCGATAGTAAAAATCCCGTATTCTAAAAACCTACTTTTTTGTAGTTCACCCCTATTTCTGGATTTCATGCGCACGTAAAAATCGTTTTCTGGATTGTTTTGAAAATCCCGCACTGGTGAATATATAATTTGGATAAAGCCAATAAAACTCCGCGAACTGTCCTTGTAAAATTCATTTCATTTCACAAATTAGTCTATTTTGTTTTAAAAAACAACCCAAAATTGAAACCAAAAACTGAAAAATCGTATATATGGTAGTTAGCCTTCAAAACACTTTTTTTTTTATAATACACATTAAAAAAACCCAAAGGCGAAATATAAATATTTTACTGTATTATATACACATATGTACTCAAGAGTCAATGATTCAGAGACTACTCTTTTTCTTTTTCGTGTGATACATACTGATTTTTCATGAATATATTTGTTTGATTGTTTTTAAAAAAGTTACTTAGTTCAACTTTTAGTAGTAAATAGGCTATTCATTTTTGTTTTAGGGTTTTTATCTCGCGTTTCATTGGTGTTCCGATCGTGTATTTGGGCGCTCTTTTTTTCTTATAGTACGTTAATTTGAGGAATTTCGCTGTTTACGTATAAATGTAAACGAAATTGAACCTTGATTCTTGATCGCATTTCGAAAGTGCCCTCCGGTTTGTCCATATCGCACTTTTGAAAAATACACAATAAAACATTTCGCCAATTCTATTGGTTGTTCAATCTTGATTCTTGATTTTCACATAAAATTTTGATCCGTTATGACCTGCCCTAGTTTATGTATACATTTTCTCATATTTCTTAGGCTTCCACTTATCACCTGCGATTGTTAGTTGTAGATTGTAGATACTCTCTATTGACTGAGTGATATGATTAGGAATTTATTATTTTTATTCTCTCTTCACTGTCAGTCAGCAGTCACAGTGTGACAGTGTTTTCACTCTTCTTCTAAAGTTCTAAGTCTTCTCCTCCCGGTAAGAGCTGCTCTGAGCTGGCATGATAAATATATTTGTTATTTTAAAAAAAAGAACAGTATGAACTTTTCGACAGTTCCGTTACTATTTACGAGTATCCGTCGGAAACTATAAGTTGCTACATACCCCGAGCCTCGAGAGCCCGAAACGTCGAGACCGCATGTTTTTAATTACTAAGGATTTATATTTACGTCGTGGCACTGACGGTCTGACATACTCTATTAGAGAGAAAGACCTATAGCGACGGGTCGGAAACTCGTTTGTATCATAAATAAAGTAGCCATCTCTTTGTCGTTTACCAGGCCAAAATAATTGGACGGGCGAACAGTTGTGTCTGTGAGTAAATGATATGCATCTGCACTTTGCAGACTGCACTCTGACTCTATAGTCTATATAGTGCACAGCCACTCAGGAGCTGACTCCAGCCAGTCATTCGACATTTCTATAGACTTTATATATCAGTATCAAATTCTCAAGCCTTCTTGTGTCTGATAGTGATAAAAAAAAAGAGTAAATGATTGTTGCTGTACATCTTTAAAGTCTTGCTGATAAAATTTTCCGTCGATTGTTTTATTTTCACCTTCACACATGTCATGTGTCATATACGTGCGAGTCGGATTACGGATACCTATAGATTATATTCAGATTGGCCGCATGGATTGCATGAATCATCGGGGCAAGGTTCAATGCGAGATTCAGCATGAGAAATCTAGTGAATATTAAGAGCTCATCTCTGATAGTCTGTCGTGTACACTCACAAATAGGTAACGAATCGCACCTGAAAAGGCCATATAGGAAACCATGACATTGCCAAATGGTTCTAAATCACTTGTACGGGCTCTCAGCTTTGGGAAAGTCAGCAGGAGCGAACGTGAAAATGATGCGAATATTACAATACCACTGAATGATGAAGAAGGATCTAATGAATTGAAGCAAAGGAAGAGATGTACAATAAGGAAAACCAAATCGAGTGGGATATTACCTCTCGGAACCCCGATTATTAATTCATCAAGTGGTTCTAAGGCAGGGAGATATCATATTGTATCAGAATTGCCTGTAGTTGCCACCGGCACACAGAACAAATCTGAAACTGAGACTGGTGTCATACCCAATGGCGGGGAATACGTCGCAGATATCAATAAATGGGTTATGCATAGCAGCAAGCGTGCGAATGAAGATCTAGAGCAGAGTGTATTCCAAGGTAGTGTACCGGCAACCACTTCGATCCCTCGAAGAAAGAGTTTTGATGTAGTTGATCACAAGGACGATACATTCACCGGCCCTGTTTGGAGAACGTTTAAAGTGCCATTATCTTCTCCGGCGCCAATGGCTAGTCCGGTTAGTGAACGAGTCCGGTCAGAAGAGACGAAATCACTACATATTGTCAAGCCTAGTACTGATCTCCGTTGTCCCGAACAGAATTTATTCATATCAAAACACGCAGACTCGCGGCAACAACACTATGTTGCGTCTCACGCAAAGAAACAACAGAGGTCGAGATCTCCTTCTGGCCTTATGAGGCAGACATCAATGGATAGGCCCGTGGATAATTACATGCAGACTATAGAAATGTCCTCTTCCTACATAAACAGCTCGCTATCTTGGCACGGTATTCCGAATGGCCGGTCGAATTACAATTTCTATCCTCCACCGGTGAACAATCCGGAAAAGTACACACACACTTCGGCTCAGCAACCAATCCGGAAGCAAAGCCAAATTCTGCTTAGTCAAACTGCCCTGGTTCATTCTAAGTCACCTGCTGCACGGGCCAGATCATCGTCACAGGCCAACCACCCACACAAAGCAGAACGCGCCAAGTATCAGAGACTGCCACAGGTATCTGAACCAGTTGGTGTGGAATTCGAAGATGCACCGCAACAGGCAGAGAGGGCGGTATACTACGATCGAGTTTACGAATCTAAGCCACACGACGCAAAACAGTATCGGAGGAGGGCATCCACCTCGTAGTTTTTTGTGACGAACTGAATCCAATCGAGCACGCGTCACAACTAGTAAATATGAATGCCCAACACAGATGCTCCTAAACGCTGCTCTTAACTCACAGGATATATTATGCGCACAGACGAGTATAACGTATAGTGAAAGAAAAACCACCAAAGACATCCAAAATGCAGGAGCCTATTTTGAATTTGATACAAAGTCAGGTAACGATGAATCACTTCTAACGATAGGCAAATGTCCACCCACAGCAGAGTATACGAGCGGAGTACTCTAGCTTCCGAGAACATTTAGTGCCGTTGTGCTTGGCATACGTTCACCAGAATGCGAACAATTCGGTTCAAACGTGAATGTTGCTGGTACATCGCCACAACAGCACTGTCATACGAACCCGAATGGTTCTATCGACACGCGTCGACAATCCACGATACTTTCCAAAAAATTGAAGAACTTAATGCCTATTGCAAAACTATATATCAGTTTTAGCCTTTGGAGCCGGAACAGCACTGAGTGGTGACTAATGCACCGTGTACATTCACGCACAGCGGGCATACTTTTTGAACGGCCGCGCAAGAACAATCATACATTTACGGAGACAGTTTCTCAGCAACGAATACACTGGGGTTTCAACGACGATAAAACATTCGCAAGTGTCGATTCAATCTACAGATGCGATGAAATTAGGTACGTTACACCAGAAGCACTGGCATGCTTCATTTGATATGAAATGAAATGGTTCCAATGGGACAGTTGACGTACTGATAATACTTTAATAGGAAGATCCTCTTAAATGGAGAGAAGGCCTACAGTGTTTACAAAGCTCTCTGATTCAGCTTCGACTGCACGGAAAAAAGAAAGAGATTGGGTGTCCGTTAATAAGTCATTAAATCGTTCATCATTAGATTAACCTATACAATTCAATTCAATACAATCACACCTGTACAAAATAACAATATAATAATACAATAGTATATATATATATATATATATAATATATACATACACACATAAATGCATATATATACAAAAGCACATTAAGAAATTCATATACGCACATATATATATACATGCATATATACATGCACACACACACACACACACAAACACATTCACATATATGTATATATATAGGTATATATACATAAATCTATAACTATATATATATATATATATATATATATGCATGTGTGTATATATATATACATACATACACACATAAAACGCATATATATACAAAAGAGCACACTAAAGAAATCATATATGCGCATACATATATATATATGCATATATATATACGCACACACACACACACACAAAACACATCACAACATATTCACATGATGTATGTATGGATGTATGATAGATATACATACATAAATCTATAACTAATATATATATATATTATATATATATATATATGTATATATATATATATATATATATATATATATATATATATATATATATATATATAATATATATATATATATATATATATATGTATATATAGATATATTCATACGTTTATATATATATATGTATATATATATATATATATATATATATATATATATATATAATATATATATATATATATATATATATATATATATATATATATATATATATATATATATATATATATATATAAATATATATTTATACATAACGTATCCTCAGAATCAGCTACAAATTTATTCGGGCACTGAAGACCACTTACAGGTAGGCGCAAATCTCAATGCACGCAAACTCGTACGGGCATACTCTTCCGTGTAAATTCGAAACCACCTTACTTACACACACGTGCATACTAACATTCCTTGCTGGTCACTACATCGAAACCTGCTACAATGGCCATAAATTCCTGGCAATACTCACACAATCTAAACCATACATAACCCAGAAGCCAAAACCCCACAGCGTTCCTAAATGATAGGCAACACTCGCACAATCTTGAGTCACATACTTCCTTCGTCGATGACGAATTTCTCGCCCACCTGACAGTCCTTAAGTGTGCACCCTGCTTGTACGTATGCGTTCTTGCACACAATCGTGTTGTTTAGTATAGACCTGCAGATGCAAAGAATACATGCCACACATGTGCAGATAAGTCGAGTTAGGGTTAGAAATACATAGAGGGATAGGCAAAGCACGCACTACAGGTACATGCAACGGGAAGCGTTTACAGCCATATAGACACAGGTGTGTGAGGATGATTATCCATCGACATATACTGCCCCCCCCCCCACACAGTCATGTGACCGGGAAATTGCATTATTGCTTGCATACAGGTGTTTGCACCGTATGTGTGGCCAACGGGTGTGTCTAGAGTAGGTGCACATGTGAGGGTACATGCGCAGGTGTCCACAAAGGATGAGATGGTTCGGTGTGTAAGATTTGCATGCACTCGAGGTATGCCAACTGGGTGTTAAAACCGTACTCTCAGCACTGATGTGTTGTGGTACATCCTGGATAGCCTGTACAAACCCCCATTCGGGGAGGGAGAAATATATATGATCTAGTCCATGAGGATGATATATAGTATGTGTGTATATACATACGCAAGTAGTAAACTACTCAAAGACACACCCGTGCCATGCGATAGATACGGAATGCATGGTTCTATCAGGCACAGATAGTGTACCTTTCGCTCGTACGCGGATAGGCAGTGGTGTTCTGTAGGCCTTTACATACACAATCGAGGCAATGCCTCCGCTATACGTCGGCCGGTCGCAACTTGACATCAACAAGCGCATACAATTACGACTGACCATGCACCAGAATATGTGCGACAAACCGACATGGCCCAAAAACGAAGTACGACAAATATGAAAACACTATGCTGTAAACCCATAAACAACCGAGAACACTTATGCTTCAAACCCAAAAACTGTGTGACATATTCCAATTATTCCAAATGTATACTCCGAATAGACAATACCCAGCCCCGATTTCGGCGTGGTCCATGATGACGCAGTTGTTGAGCTTGACATTGGCTCTGATCGTGGTGTGGCTGCCTACAGTGCTGTTCTTGATAGACACCCTCCCCTCCACCGTACACGAGTCCCCTATCTTAGAATCATCAGACAGCTGCGAGGTTTCAGGGTGTAGGAGCGTGAAGAGTGAGAAGCGAGTTCAAATGTCAGGCATGTCATTCGCATGCAATTGAGAGGTGTCTGGAAGATGGAAGTGTGTTTTAGCACGTGGAAAGTGGAAAATGGGAAGTGAAAGCGGGTTGAGATGTTAGCGGGTGTGTGACAACCGCATGAGATTCTGTACTATACGACTTCTAGGAGTATACTTTGAACGTGGGAGCTTGCTTTAAACGATTCAAATCACTACTTCTGACTGTTATGTCAGCACCACTAAGACAGCGGTTGTATCAAGAGTTCATCACAGCGTTGCTGCCAAGCAATGAAGTAATATTTTCCACCAGAAAAGTACCTGAGAGTACACCATTCATATATATATATATAAATAAATATATATGCATGTACACATACACATACACACACACACACACATATATATATATATATATATATATATATATATATATATATATATATATATATATATATATATATATATATATATATATATATATATATATATATATATAATACATATAGACTATATATATATATATATATATATATATATATATATATATATATATATATATACATATATATATATATATATATATATATATATATACTGATATCCACAGCGTATACAGGTCCTCGTATGGAAAATTTGCCTATATTCGTACAAAGAATGAATGCAATCGGAGAAGTGCAGAACCCGCACACACTTCCATCTAAAATTGTCACTAGTGTGAAGTATTACGGATAGAGTCCCTGTAATACAAAGACGGGTAGGAAGAACAATCCCATACCAGCTGAGTGTCTACTGGTTGCAAGGTCATGTGTACAGTCTCCAAACGGTCAATTCATACTAGAGATGCTTTCAATTCACACACAAAAAGATACGGTCACTTCAAACTAGAAATACTATCAATTCATACAGAAAAAGATACGGTCAATTCATACAGAAAAAGATACGGTCAATTCATACTAGAAATACTATCAATTCATACAGAAAAAGATACGGTCAATTCTTATGAGAGAATACAGACAATTTCTACTAGAAAATACTATCAATTTATACTAGAAACACTATCAATACATACAGAAAAAGATACGGTCAATTCATACTAGAAATGCTATCAATACATACAGAAAAAGATATGGTCAATTCGTACGAGAGAATACGGACAATATATACCCGAAGATACGGTCAATTCGTACTAGAAATACTATCAATTCATACAGAAAAAGATACGGTCAATTCTTGTGAGAGAATACAGACAATTTCTACTCGAAAATACTATCAATTTACACTAGAAACACTATCAATTCATACAGAAAAAGATACGGTCAATTCGTCCGAGAATACGGACAATATATACCCGAAGATACGGTCAATTCATACTGAACCTTGCAATTAGAGACCTAAAACCTTTAAAAACTAGATTCAAAGCCAGTGAATCAGCTACCTTTGTTTCCCTCGCAACACTGGTATTCTCTCCTCGGTTACCCGATTTGGGCAATTTGGACCCGATCACGGCTTTGTTCAGTTCCGAATAGCGCACCACCGAATTGCACCTGCCACAGGGCTCGGTCCCATTGGCCTGGTAGTAGGTGCATCGGATGGTGTCCTCCTTCTTGAGATGAAGTCTACGGATAGATATAGAAGTTGTATGGGTATTGGCAAGGGAATAGATGCATTTGATGGTAGTCTCCTGAGATAAAGTCTATAGATAGATATCGATGTATACGTATTGGCTTGGGAATAGAGGTGTTTTGTGGTATCCTCATTCGTGGGACAAGTTATCTGTGCTAGTGAGGAGATCTGTTGGTATCTCCCTCCTTGGGATGGAGTCCATAATAAGATATCGATGAATAAGTATTGGCATGCTGCTATGTGTATCTGATAGTTTCGTATTTCTTGAAAATGTGTAAAAGAAAAACAGTGAAATAGTATGAGCTTGGAAGTAGCTGCATCTGAGAGTGTCCTTTCTCTTGCGATGAAGTTTGCAAAAGACATCGATGTATTGTTATTGGCCTAGTACCTAGTAGTAGGTCAATCTCATGGTATATATCACCTCCTTGGGATTAAGTACATAGTACATGTATGTCGAGTGCGCGCAAAGAACGGGGGAAAGAGTTGCACAAATACATTTAGTATTGCTTGCTGGTTTGTAACGGCATACATAGCAAGCACAGTCAGCAGTAGCAGGGTGCATGGTTATAGATAGGAGGGACGCGGATTCTAGGATGTTTCATCCTGAACACTAATTTGCGTGGCATCTGACGTCCGTACTAACGACCGGTATCAATTGAAAACAAGAATCTATTAATTCAAATAAGAGTGTGTATGTATATACATATCAATGTGTGAATCCCTATATAATCTAGGCCAATTCATGGTCACTCGGCATGGCTGTAGGCGTCTACCACAGGCAGAGTACTGTAATATTCAATAGTCAAGTATGAAAAGTGTAGCTTTGGGTGTGTGGCATCATTTGTCTACAATATAGGTACCCGTGTGTGAGCAGTACGGGAACTCACGAGTAATATACACGCGCTATTCTGTGCAGTTCCTCGGTTGCGTGGTCCACCCATAACCTACTTCAAGAACCTATATATAGAATGACAGTGATCTACTCTAGAAAAAAAATACTTCATCTATTCAGGATATTGCAGGCGATACGACGCAATGCGTACCATTAACGAGTCAATATGTGTATACATCTGGCATGCATGATCAAAATGGTCACTGTTGACATCATAAGTTAACGGCAATAACATCATATAACCCTCGCCCGCGACGGTGATACGGTGTCATGCCAATAAGCCCTATAATACTTCTGCTGTAGAATGTCAAAACGCCTTCTAATAAGGATCGAGCGTAAGGCATGATAAGTTGTCACTGCAACCATTCGGGCCCAATTTAGCTAATAAATGATACAGTTCCGGGAATTTTGGAACTTATGTAGGAAACCAGGTACTTTATCCACTTGGCATAATCCTGGAGAATAAGGGTACACACAATGCACGACATTCAGTATAATGATTGGCCTCAGACATTTCACCAACGACAGATATTTACGGGGTCCAGCAAAACGTACAGAATGTGTATAATCAGACACACACACACACAGAGACACAAGCAAACACAAACACAAATACAAACACGAACACGAACACAAACACACACGCACGCACGCACAAACACACACACACACATATATATATATATATTCATATATATATAGATACATATACATTGACAATTACTATAGAAATATTTAGGGTTTTATATATCGATCTATACACGTATATATATACATACATACATACATACATACATACATACATACATATATATATATATATATATATATATATATATATATATATATATATATATATATATATATATATATCAGGAAAAAGGCTCATACAAATACACCGTCATATAGAATACTATGGAAAACATTCACCAGGCACAACCGCACGCCTTAGTAGAAGTAAGGCTCAGTCATATACCTTCCTGTTCGTGTCACAAATGAAAGCACATCCGGTACCCCTGGATTGGCGGCAGTGGCTGGTTTCCGTTTGTATTGTCTCCGTACCAGATGAGGTATTAAATCACCTGCGAACATAACAGTCATGTAAATAGATCGTCTCCAGCAACAGGAACGTCCTGTGGTTCGTCCCAAGGGCATGTGAGGGCAGGGGTTATAAAGCCACATATCTGTGGCTTGTACATATGTTGCTCTCAGATTATACCTACCACCATACTGATGCGTACGGCATCTGTGTTTGTGGTGGTTCACATCGAGTCCCCACTCAAAACCTTGGTTTGAGAGCTCCTATGCCACTATAGTAGCGCTTGTCAGTCCTCACCACACACGACTCCACTCCGCGCGACACGGCACAGAGAGCGTTGCAACGATATGTGGAATTGCCTCAGCACGAACAAGTAAACTCTGATAGATACCTATATGGTGCCTCTTATTCAACACGCCGGCATGGCTGTGAACGTAATACCGTATCGGTTGTTGGCAGCCGACACATGTGTTTGACACAGTACACCAGGTGTATGGACGGTGTATTCACGTACGGGTGCGGGCACCTACCACAAGTACACATATCAGTCACAGCCTACCGTCTATAAGCAGCGGTCGTTCATCTAATGTTGGCATGCCTGTGATAGACTTGCGTTGACCACCACTGTCCAATCAAAAACGAAGTTTACACTAGTCTAAATCTACCTCTCTTCGTACGCACTGCATAGCAACGACACATGGCCACGACAGGAGCACAGCTGTTGCATTTAAGGCAACCTGTATGTGTCAGCAACAATGTAATCCATACCCACTTGTGCATGAGGTACGAATGACGGTCTGTGAGAAAACTAACAGCCCAATCAGTGCATCCTCACAAGCTCAGAACCGGTAGTATTTTCGAGACCACGCATGCCTCACATATATGTAAACTCTACACAGGCACATCTATAGTACGTTTAAGACTGCGCATGTCAAGTTTTCACATATATGTCTACCACATACACACAGGTACAACATCTATAGTACGCTTACGACTGTACATGTCAAGTTATCACATACATGTACACTCCACAAAGGTACAACATCTACAGTACGTTTAAGACTGTACATGTCAAATCATCACATATATTCACACTGGGTACATTCATACAGACGCAGCCAATATACCCTAAGACTGCGTGCCCTGCTTGCCAGCACACACTACTCTCTCAGCCACAGCATCTCCCGTACCTTTAAGACTACTGATGGTCGTATCGGCTACAATGTAGTCCACCACCCACTTGCGCATCACATACAAATGGCAGTCCGTGAGATCGTTTCGCAACTGCACACGTGGCCATTGCGTGAACATGCGCCGTGATAGGTCCAGCTCCTCGTCTACGTCAGCTTCGGGCGTGTAATAAACCACGGTTTTTGTCTCAACATCCAACCCAATATAATCCTTGATTCCTGGTGGTTCCCGCGCAGCACAGAAAAAATAATTATGACAATGAACCTGTAAACGTGACTACTTCTGGAAAACGAAAAATGCTACAGATTTTAAATCCGGTACTAGACGCGTAATTTCATTGGGTAAAAAAGTGCCACCGCTTTCATACATAATACTACCAAGGCTTAGATGCGAACCAAGAACAAGTACGTGAGACAGATAGCATACGTATGCGTTATACGCATCCACGGCTGGTATACCTTTCGCATTCTTTTTGTTCTCTAAACCGCGTTCATGGGGGAGCGAGTCTGCTAGGGCCATGCACACATCAGCGTCTCTTATCCTCCACTCGTCAACCATGCTTCGGATATTGACATTGGCTATCAGGTCACAGCTCATGACGAGCACTCCTGCCTACACGTGTATACAAAACATATATACGCACACATACACATACAAACACACCCATACACACACACATATATATATATATATATATATATATATATATATATATATATGTGTGTGTGTGTAAGCGTGTCCATGGATACACCCATATATATGAACATGACAAATATTCGAAATAGCGCGCAAACATCACAAAGGAAATCACGATCGCGGAGTTGCAGTTAATATGGTATGTAGCACTGCTATGCGCACATCTCTCTTTGGATTCGGAGTACATTCTTTGTCGTTTTGGTGCAAGTTGGCTCATCATCAATCGACTAAATAAATATCATGCAGTTGAGTCCTCACATCAAAACACGTGTTTACGACATGACTACACGCGACTACAATATACTCTCCGTTCAGATGTGTACCACACTCGTAGAATGACTTGTGTGAATGCCCCCATCTATAGTCATAAACGGCCCCATCTACATGTACAACGATGTCGAATATATATAGGACACATACATAGCAACTGGTAGTTATACCAACCCATATCTAACATAACACATCACATGACAACTGGAACATATACACGCGCCTGAATATGCGCTTGTGCTATATAAATGCCCCCAACCACACGTACAACGATGTCGGAATATCTGTAGGACGCATCCACTGGTAGTTACACCCACCCGTGTGTCTAACATGACACATCACATGACAACTGACTGAAACATATACACTCACATGAATATGCGCCTGTGCAGCGCGCAGAGCATCCGCGGTGCCGTTGACATCGTTATCAATCTCCACCACACGTATAGTCTTGGCGCTTTTGGACTCGTAAGTTTCGGCCAAGTACCGGTACAGATCATTGTGGCCCTCTGTTTCCTTCCTGATTAGCACGATGATATCTGCGGTGACGGAGGCACGTCAGTAAATCGAAGCCTTAAACTTGAATAGATTTAACTCGTTCTAGAATGTGGATAGAACATGAGATAAAGCTCTACGTGTGCTTTGGAGCCCAATTACCGCTAGCTAGAGATTTGAAACAGAAATGTGGTATCACATTCCGATTTGGGTCGCAGATTCCAAGCATAGTTTCGAATCACGATCCACAATAAAGTTTTCAAGACCACATGTGTGCACTCAACATTCCATCGAGCTATAGATACCAAGTCCCAACTTTCCCTTCTCAAGACGTACAGTACTAGCCACACATGAACTATACCATATCAAACTACACCATAAAAACCGTTTGAAGGTCTAGATTTAGCATTGGCATCCAAATATGTGTCACAATGAGGTACGCGAATGACGTCCACATCCACACAGGCAAATACACCTGCACCTCGACGGGATTATAAAGCACCCCGATTACCTCAAGTATCGGTCATACCTTGGAAGCCAGCGTCTTCTAAGCTTTGTAGTGCGTACCAGATCATGGGCCTATTACCAACAGGCAGCATGGCCTTCTTCATCGACTCAGTCAGAGGATACATGCGCGACCCAGACCCACCCGCCAGAACAAGCGCTTGCAGCCCACAGGGGGCAATGGTACTACAAGTAGAGATATAAAAACAGTATAAAATGTTTAGAGTTCGATTTGACGAGCATGGGAAAGAGAAAAGGAATGCTGCTGAGACAACGAGAATGAAAAGCGTCGTGAATGTTGCACTGATTTGCATCGATGAATTCCCAACTTATATATATATATATATATATATATATATATATATATATATGAACATATATATATCATACAAAAAGGCAGACAAAAAACACACACAAATATATATTAGTATATATATATACACACACACACATATACACAAACACACACACACACACACATATATATATATATATATATACATTAGAAATACATATACTCGAACACAAACATACACATATACACACACACAAACACACACCCACCCGCCCACACACACACACATATATATATATATATATATATATATATATACATATACACAAAAATATTATATATATATACATACACACACACGTATATAGATAAATAAATACTTATGCATATCAATATATTAATGTATAAATGTAAACATACAGGTATAAGGATACAAATGTATATATACATACAAGTATGTATTTGAATACATATATATCAACATCAATATATACATAGATATATAAATATAGATATAAATATACATGAATGTATATGTATATATATATATATATATATATATATATATATATAACAATACAGTAATGCAGCAATATAATAATTCATCCATATAATAATATAATATATATATATGTATGTATATATATATGAGAGTAGAAAATACGTATACGTAAATATTGCACACATATATATAATCATTGAAACACACATAAAGGCACACACACATATATATATATATATACACGCACACACATATATAGATATATATATATATATATATATATGAATGTATGTATGTATGTATTTATGTATGTATATATGCATTTATGTATGCATGTATGTATGTGTATATGTATGCATGTATGTATGTATGTATATATATTTGTATCTATGTATATAGCTATGTCTCAAAATGTCTCGAATATCAATTGGATTGGCAGTTGTATATTTACAAAATAACATTTTGAAAGCAAAGTTTGAAATGAAATATTACACATGTAACCAGTGCGGCGGCGAGGAAAAAAATCTGTGATTTACTTCACTAAACTAAAGCGAAGACCCCATTTATGCATTGGCACTACCACCGCTTACGTTTGCACCATGTTGTTGTCTCGATTTATATTTTAAAATAACTGGTACAGTAACTGAGGTTCCGTTCAACCTTGATAGATAGATACCCCGGTGTGTACTGTACGCTTTGCTATAACCGTTTGAGTATGTTTGTATATCAAGCTAACCTCCTCAATATGTTTTTAGATGCAAAAAAACATTCACAAGGTAGCGTAGGGGCATCCGCATGACTGATGCGCGACTGAAATATGGGCTGTAGCCTCTAACCTTAACCCGTTCAACTTTTAACGGAAACGCATATACAATCAATTTATAAACGTTAAAACGGTTATACGGGTCAAAAGCCTGAAGACATATTTATTTTGTTGGCTATAAGGACTCCCTCGGGAAAAAGTATGAAAATTTTCAATCTCTAAGCTTCGAACATGTACCTGTATTGACACCCATAGGGCCTTCCATGGGGGGCCATCACGATATAGCGTTAAAATGTTTTTAAAAAAGCGTATACCTTCTGAACGCTAATATGTTACAACATTTTAACGTTTAAAAAAAGGGGGT
>LUCW03001408.1:0-27500 GCA_001586965.3 Sphaeroforma sirkka | reverse complement strand
TGTTGGAGACCTTATTTTCTCACGTGTGGTTTTAACGCGTGCGTAGTTTTGACGGGGACGAGAACCGCATAGAGTTTGGCGACACAGACAAGATACAAAGCCGACAGAAGAAGTTCGAGATGGAGGAAGCCCTCATGCATCACATGGACACACAATACACTGCAGCACCCGACAACACGGCGCTTAGGGACACTGGTATCAATTGTGTGTGTTTATGTGCGTACTTATTTGTATGTGTGTACTTATTTGTATGTGTGTGTTTGTGTGTGTGTGTTGTATGTATTGATGTGTTTGTCTGTATGCTTGTGTGAGTGAATGCGGATGCCTGTTGGTATGAGTAGGAAGTCTCTGACTGTGTGAGTATATATAAATCTTGTTGTGTGTGTATGCGAATATAATTGTTTTCCAAATGCATGTGTATGTTGTCACAGCTCCATGCTTATGTAGTGTAGTTAGTTTGGATTCCCATGTAGTATATGTGCGTGACTTCAGTAGTCGAGAGGATATTATGAACACCCATGTGGTGTGAATTCAGTACTATATAGTATTGCATAGGTGTGGTAAGTCGACTTATCGTAAGTGCGTGTTACGTGTACCTGTACCTGTATCTGTACGTGAGCGATTGCTCATTTCTGTTAGGGTCACAATTTGGACACTTTCTCTCCGCTTGTACATTGAGATTAACGCCAAACACATGCAAGCACATACAGGTACATGTATAAGCGTGTGCATATATGTATTTATATACATATTGTGTAAGGTACTCTTGCATTTATTACTGTGCGTGTATCGGTGCTCTACTCATTGAGATTTTTTGGAGGCGTGCATGTTTTTCAATTTTATTGCGAATACGTTCATGTATTGTTAATAAGTGCATATCCTTTGAATATGTTTGCTTACTGTGAGTACGCTCATGTACTGTGAATTCGTTTGCGCATTTCGAATTTGTCCATGTACTGTGACTACGTTCATGTATGTGCCATGTATACGTTCATGTACTTTGTATAAGTTTATGTATATGTTCATGTACTGTGTTCATGTACTCTTTAAACGTTCATGTATTTCGTATACGTTCATATGCCACGTACACGTTCATGTACTGTGCATGCGTTAATGTACTGTTTTTACGTTCATGTGCCATGCATACCTTAATTGAATGCGAAAACGTTCATGTTATCTACTTCTCAATCAATTGAACCAATCGCAGCTCAAGCTAGCGATTCGGAGGATGACGAAATCGCCCGATGGGAGCGTGAACAAATGCGCAAGGGCGCCGGCCAATCGAAAGGCCCGAATGGATGGGGAGTATCCTCTCAACCAATGGGATCATCGGAAACGATGTATGTGGTGTACGGTTAGTATTGGCTGATGCTAAAACATGTACAAACGTAGATGAGTAGGCCATTACCTTCTAGATGAGGGTTTTTTGTGGCGGTTCCTTCTGTTGTATGTCCGCATTACAACTTGGTTTAAGCCTTGTAATTGGTAGTTGTGTATTATTTAGGGTAAGACTAGTCATCCTGGAGAGAGTATACAATCCCGCACTGATGCTTGTATGTATATCCGGCGAATCCGGAGACTGTACGATAAACCTATTTTTAGAATGGTGGCTCCATTCTCCACGGCCTATCCATTTCTTTCTTATTGATGGCATAGATTCCTACAAAGTGCAGTGTGGTGCATATAGTCCTCATGTCCTGAAGAGGAAGAGCGTGTGTAGAGCATATATGTATTTCAGCCTTTGGCAGAGATGATGAGTATATAAATCATGGACACTGTAGGCAGACGAGCGTATGCTGTCTACCGTTTGAATAATATGAAGGAAACATTACATATCCAGTGAGAGACTCTCACGATCTGCTATACGGTATGTGTAGTGGCTACACACGGCACACCTTTTTTGGTACCATTGCACGAAAGATGTATATTCCAATCCTAGCCTGGCTGTGTTTGTACAGTGCTGCAGGGTTTTAAAGCGCGAGAACTCAGTGATACTTATATACTCGTAGCGTTGTCGGAGGTAGATACAGATAAAAAAAAACGATACTTAGGGTTTTAGGGGTTTCACCGTACAAATACGCGCATAAACCGTTTGTGTATGATATACACTACACTTGTTGATTATGCTACATGCGAATCTTTGACGTGTGGTATATACTACATCTTGGTGTCTGAAAGACATTCTGACATGCGTATTGCATCACCCACTACACAGATCTACGGCACATTTCATGCGGCAGGAAGCCAGGTTAGACATCCCCCAACTCAGCAACAACACGCCGGTAAGCGTGGATCAGGTGATTGCCAAGCTCGCAGACACCATTAACAGCGTCACACTAAAATATAATGAAGATAATGGACAATTTACCAGGACGAAGGACTCGCTAGACGGCGCAACGGACCGAATGAACAAGCTAGGAAACGCCTATACGACGGCGAAAGAGACGTACTCGTACTTCAGCGAAATCAGGTATTTTACCTATTCCAATATTTGTTGGTATGAGAAAGCATATGTTCTATATATATATACATATATATATATATATATATATATATATATATATATTATAATTATATTTATATTTATATATATATATATATATATATATATATATATATATATATGTATATTGCATACGTATATGTGTGTGTGTGTGATGATATATATATATTGTATGTATTATATATATATATATATATATGTACATACATATATATATATTAACCATATATGTATATATATATATAATATATGTATAATAATATTGTATATATGTATTATTATATGTAATATGCATATATATAATGATGATGATGTGTGACATATGATATATAATATGTATGTGCATATGATATATGTATTATATATTATAACATGTATATATATATACATATATGCTAATATGTATTATATAATATTATTATATATATATATATATAATATGCATATAATATATAACATATATATATTGATATATATATGTATATAATATATAATATATATATACATATATACATATATGTCCATACACATGTATATATATATTTATTACATATATATATATATATATATATATATATATATATATATATATATATATATATATATATATATATATATATATATATATATATATATATATATATATATATATATATATATATATATATATATATATATATATGTATATATATATATATATATGCGAAAAGTTTTGAACATGAAAAAAAAAAACACGCGTGTCGCTTTCATCGCTCTCATGCAGTAGGTATCTGTACTTAGTGATGCAACTGATCCACATACTTCTTCTATTGACCTGCACACCCCTTTACCGTACCGTTCAGGTCGTACATGGCTGTCCTGATAGACTGTCTGGATGAGAAGGTGCCGTTGATAGTCAATTGCGAGGCTAAAATGCATACCATTATCAAAGACATCTCTCATCGCAAGATCACTGGCCGCCGAGAGGATGTGCGCGTGAGCTTGATGGAGTTGGACTCGATTGCACCCGGGCGTAATTTTGGGGCCAAATTGGACCCAAAGGTGAAGACGACTCAGGTAGTTCACATATGTATTCGTCATGTGTGTGGTTGTATCTGGCAGTGTCGTGAGTTATAAATCCTAAATCGGATAATTCGTGGCGTACGGAAGGACTGCACCTGTGTGTGCTGCGGAGGGCTTTGAAATGGTCAAACCCTTTTCTAAAGTGTTGTCCCGCTGAATAGCAATGGAATTTAAACCCTAATCCCTAGCTATGGAATCCCCGATAAAGCAGTTCAAAGGTTGTCCCTCTGACTGGTACTGATACTCCGAACCGCTAGGAAGTTCTGTAGTGATCATATACTATTGTATTAGGCAAAGAATGTGTGGCATACGAGAGTCTAATAGTGCCACTCAATTGTTGGGATATAATATCAGCAGAAGAGCGCGAGCGAGAAGGAGAAATCACGGGAGCTAGAAGACGCCAAACGCAAAGAGATGGTGCAAAGGGTGTCTGCACGCAGAGTGGCGAGAAAGGCTGCTAGGCAGATACGCTCAGGGGGTAGTAAAGAGGGTATGTGCATCATGTACATGCACACATACACACACACGCACACACCGGTGGAGAGGTGTGTGTGAGAATGGCTGTGGAGTTGAGAGAGGGTTAGTGTCCACATACGTGCGGATTTCTGTGGTGGACTGGGGGGGGATTGGGGGGGGTGCGTAGAGGATATAAAGGTATAGGATGGATCAAGAGACTATCCATATACGTGATGGTTTCTCGTCTAAGTGTGTGTGTGTGTGTGTGTGTGTTTCTGTGTGTGTTGTCTCGGGGGAGGGTGTTGAGGCCGGTCCTGTGCGAGTAGTGAGTGTACATGTATGGATTTTCAGCCTTTTTGATCGCTTGGGGTACATGTTTATGTTTGTATCTGTGTTCCTGTTATGTGTGCGTGTGTCTGTTCGTGTTATGTGTGTGTGTGTGTGTGTGTTCATATATGTGCAGTGGTGTGTGCATTCCCGTCTTACCACCATGACGCAGAGATGCAAAATTACTAAACTGGCTTCTAAATGCGTAAGTGTTGCGGCGATATCACTGCCAAAAAGGAAACAGCCATATCCTTATAGCATAGGAAGTTCTATATGTATAATAAGTATAGCCACTATATATTATATGTATGCTATGAATTGTATACTATACCGATTACAATTATATCTAAAAGTACAACCGATAGGTAGTTCTATATGTATAATAGTTATAGCCATTGTATACTATATGTATGCTATGAACTGTACACTATACCTACTACAAGTACAACTAAGAGTACAACCATACGTACAGCAAGTTATGTATATCTGTCGCATTTAGGGCAGCTGGTGTGCGGACGATGTAGTACGATGATGATTTCTAGTATGAAAGCCACCGCGTAGTAGGTCATTCTATAATAGTGAAGCCTTTATAAAAGCCACCCCCTAGTAGGTCATTCTATAATAGTGAACTCTTTATAAAAGTCACCCCGTAGTAGGACATTCTATAATAGTGAACCCTTTATAAAAGCCACTCCGTAGTAGGTCATTCTATAATAGTGAACCCTTTATAAAAGCCACCCCATAGTAGTAAGCCACCGCGTAGTAGGTCATTCTATAATAGTGAAGCCTTTATAAAAGCCACCCCCTAGTAGGTCATTCTATAATAGTGAACCCTTCATTAAAGCTACCCCGTAGTAGGTCATTCTATAATAGTGAACCCTTTATAAAAGCCACCCCATAGTAGGTCATTCTATAATAGTGAACCCTTTATAACAGCCACCCCGTAGTAGGCCATTCTATAATAGTGAAACCTTTATAATAGCCACCCCGTAGTAGGTCATTCTATAATAGTGAACCCTTCATTAAAGCTACCTCGTAGTAGGTCATTCTATAATAGTGAACCCTTTATAAAAGCCACCCCGTAGTAGGTCATTTTATAATACTGAACCTTTTTTGCAAAAAAGCCAACCCGTAGTAGGTCATTCTATAATAGTGAACCCTTTATAAAAAAGCCACCCCGTAGTAGGTCATTCTATAATAGTGAATCCTTTATAAAAGCCATCCCGTAATAGGACCTTCTGTAATAGGGAACCCTTCACAGAAGCCAACCTGTAGTAGGTCATTCTATAATAGTGAACCCTTTATAAAAGTCACCCCGTAGTAGGCCATTCTATAATAGTGAACCCTTTGTAAAAGCCACCCCGTAGTAGGTCATTCTATAATAGTGAACCCTTTATGAAAGCCACCCCGTAGTAGGTCATTTTACATTAGTGAACCCTTTGCAAAAGCCACCCCGTAGTAGGTCATTTTATAATAGTGAACCCTTTGCAAAGGCCACCCCGTAGTAGGTCATTTTATAGTAGTGAACCCTTTATAAAAGACACCCCGTAATAAGTCATTCTATAATAGTGAACCCTTTATAAAAGACACCCCCTAGTAGGTCATTCTATAATAGTGAACCCTTTATAACAGCCACCCCGTAGTAGGTCATTCTATAATAATGAACCCTTTATAACAGCCACCCCGTGTCATTCTATGATAGTGAACCCTTTATAAAAGCCATCCCGTAATAAGACCTTCTATAATAGGGAACCCTTCACAAAAGCCACCCCGTAGTAGGTCATTCTATAATAGTGAACCCTTCATAAAAACCACCCCGTAGTAGGCCATTCTATAATAGTGAACCCTTTATAAAAGCCACCCCGTAGTAGGTCATTCTATATGGTGAACCCTTTATAACAGCCACCCCGTAGTAGGTCATTCTATAATAGTGAACCCTTGATAAAAGCCACCCCGTAGTAGGTCATTCTATACTAGTGTACCCCTTTGTAATAGTCACCCCGTAGTAGGCCATTCTATAATAGTGAAACCTTTATAATAGCCACCCCGTAGTAGGTCATTCTATAATAGTGAACCCTTCATTAAAGCTACCTCGTAGTAGGTCATTCTATAATAGTGAACCCTTTATAAAAGCCACCCCAAAGTAGGTCATTCTATAATAGTGAACCCTTTATAACAGCCACCCCCGTAGTAGGTCATTTTATATTAGTGAATCCTTTGCAAAGGCCACCCCGTAGTAGGTAATTTTATAATAGTGAACCCTTTGCAAAGGCCACCCCGTAGTCGGTCATTTTATAATAGTGAACCCTTTGCAAAGGCCACCCCGTAGTAGGTCATTTTATATTAATGAGCCCTTTGCAAAAATACACCCCGTAGTAGGTCATTTTATATTAGTGAATCCTTTGCAAAGGCCACCCCGTAGTAGGTAATTTTATAATAGTGAACCCTTTGCAAAGGCCACCCCGTAGTCGGTCATTTTATAATAGTGAACCCTTTGCAAAGGCCACCCGTAGTAGGTGATTTTTATAATAGTGAACCCTTTGCAAAGGCCACCCCGTAGTAGGTAATTTTATAATAGTGAACCCTTTGCAAAGGCCACCCCGTAGTCGGTCATTTTATATTAGTGAATCCTTTGCAAAGGCCACCCCGTAGTAGGTAATTTTATAATAGTGAACCCTTTGCAAAGGCCACCCCGTAGTCGGTCATTTTATAATAGTGAACCCTTTGCAAAGGCCACCCCGTAGTAGGTCATTTTATATTAATGAGCCCTTTGCAAAAAAACCACCCCGTAGTAGGTCATTTTATAATACTGAACCCTTTGCAAAAGCCAACCCGTAGTAGGTCATTTTATAATAGTGAACCCTTTGCAAAAGCCACCCCGTAGTAGGTCATTTTATAATAGTGAATCCTTTATAAAAGCCATCCCGTAATAGGACCTTCTGTAATAGGGAATCCTTCACAAAAGCCACCCCGTAGTAGGTCATTCTATAATAGTGAACCCTTTATAAAAGTCACCCCGTAGTAGGCCATTCTATAATAGTGAACCCTTCATTAAAGCTACCTCGTAGTAGGTCATTCTATAATAGTGAACCCTTTATAAAAGCCACCCCGTAGTAGGTCATTTTATAATACTGAACCTTTTGCAAAAGCCACCCCGTAGTAGGTCATTCTATAATAGTGAATCCTTTATAAAAGCCATCCCGTAATAGGACCTTCTGTAATAGGGAATCCTTCACAAAAGCCACCCCAAAGTAGGTCATTCTATAATAGTGAACCCTTTATAACAGCCACCCCGTAGTAGGTCATTTTATATTAGTGAATCCTTTGCAAAGGCCACCCCGTAGTAGGTAATTTTATAATAGTGAACCCTTTGCAAAGGCCACCCCGTAGTCGGTCATTTCATAGTAGTGAACCCTTTATAAAAGACACCCCGTAATAAGTCATTCTATAATAGTGAACCCTTTATGAAAGCCACCCCATAGTAGGTCATTCTATAATAGTGAACCCTTTATAACAGCCACCCCGTAGTAGGTCATTTTATATTAGTGAATCCTTTGCAAAGGCCACCCCGTAGTAGGTAATTTTATAATAGTGAACCCTTTGCAAAGGCCACCCCGTAGTCGGTCATTTTATAATAGTGAACCCTTTATAACAGCCACCCCGTAGTAGGTCATTCTATAATAGTGAACCCTTTATAAAAGTCACCCCGTAGTAGGCCATTCTATAATAGTGAACCCTTTGTAATAGTCACCCCGTAGTAGGCCATTCTATAATAGTGAAGCCTTTATAATAGCCACCCCGTAGTAGGTCATTCTATAATAGTGAACCCTTCATTAAAGCTACCCCGTAGTAGGTCATTCTATAATAGTGAACCCTTTATAAAAGCCACCCCATAGTAGGTCATTCTATAATAGTGAACCCTTTATAACAGCCACCCCGTAGTAGGCCATTCTATAATAGTGAAACCTTTATAATAGCCACCCCGTAGTAGGTCATTCTATAATAGTGAACCCTTCATTAAAGCTACCTCGTAGTAGGTCATTCTATAATAGTGAACCCTTTATAAAAGCCACCCCAAAGTAGGTCATTCTATAATAGTGAACCCTTTATAACAGCCACCCCGTAGAAGGTCATTTTATATTAGTGAATCCTTTGCAAAGGCCACCCCGTAGTAGGTAATTTTATAATAGTGAACCCTTTGCAAAGGCCACCCCGTAGTCGGTCATTTTATAATAGTGAACCCTTTGCAAAGGCCACCCCGTAGTAGGTCATTTTATATTAATGAGCCCTTTGCAAAAGCCACCCCGTAGTAGGTCATTTTATAATACTGAACCCTTTGCAAAAGCCAACCCGTAGTAGGTCATTCTATAATAGTGAACCCTTTATAAAAGCCACCCCGTTGTAGGTCATTCTATAATAGTGAATCCTTTATAAAAGCCATCCCGTAATAGGACCTTCTGTAATAGGGAACCCTTCACAAAAGCCACCCCGTAGTAGGTCATTCTATAATAGTGAACCCTTTATAAAAGTCACCCCGTAGTAGGCCATTCTATAATAGTGAACCCTTTGTAAAAGCCACCCCGTAGTAGGTCATTCTATAATAGTGAACCCTTTATAAAAGCCACCCCGTAGTAGGTCATTTCATAGTAGTGAACCCTTATAAAAGAGACACCCCGTAATAAGTCATTCTATAATAGTGAACCCTTTATGAAAGCCACCCCATAGTAGGTCATTCTATAATAGTGAACCCTTTATAACAGCCACCCCGTTGTAGGTCATTTTATATTAGTGAATCCTTTGCAAAGGCCACCCCGTAGTAGGTAATTTTATAATAGTAAACCCTTTGCAAAGGCCACCCCGTAGTCGGTCATTTTATAATAGTGAACCCTTTATAACAGCCACCCCGTAGTAGGTCATTCTATAATAGTGAACCCTTTATAAAAGTCACCCCGTAGTAGGCCATTCTATATTAGTGAAACCTTTATAATAGCCACCCCGTAGTAGGTCATTCTATACTAGTGTACCCCTTTGTAATAGTCACCCCGTAGTCGGTCATTTTATAATAGTGAACCCTTTATAACAGCCACCCCGTAGTAGGTCATTCTATAATAGTGAACCCTTTGTAATAGTCACCCCGTAGTAGGCCATTCTATATTAGTGAAACCTTTATAATAGCCACCCCGTAGTAGGTCATTCTATAATAGTGAACCCTTCATTAAAGCTACCTCGTAGTAGGTCATTCTATAATAGTGAACCCTTTATAAAAGCCACCCCAAAGTAGGTCATTCTATAATAGTGAACCCTTTATAACAGCCACCCCGTAGAAGGTCATTTTATATTAGTGAATCCTTTGCAAAGGCCACCCCGTAGTAGGTAATTTTATAATAGTGAACCCTTTGCAAAGGCCACCCCGTAGTCGGTCATTTTATAATAGTGAACCCTTTGCAAAGGCCACCCCGTAGTAGGTCATTTTATATTAATGAGCCCTTTGCAAAAGCCACCCCGTAGTAGGTCATTTTATAATACTGAACCCTTTGCAAAAGCGAACACGTAGTAGGTCATTCTATAATAGTGAACCCTTTATAAAAGCCACCCCGTAGTAGGTCATTCTATAATAGTGAATCCTTTATAAAAGCCATCCCGTAATAGGACCTTCTGTAATAGGGAACCCTTCACAAAAGCCACCCCGTAGTAGGTCATTCTATAATAGTGAACCCTTTATAAAAGTCACCCCGTAGTAGGCCATTCTATAATAGTGAACCCTTTGTAAAAGCCACCCCGTAGTAGGTCATTCTATAATAGTGAACCCTTTATAAAAAAGCACCCCGTAGTAGGTCATTTTACATTAGTGAACCCTTTATAACAGCCACCCCGTAGTAGGTCATTCTATAATAGTGAACCCTTGATAAAAGCCACCCCGTAGTAGGTCATTCTATACTAATGTACCCTTTATAATAGTCACCCCGTAGTAGGCCATTCTATAATAGTGAAACCTTTATAATATCCACCCCGTAGTAGGTCATTCTATAATAGTGAACCCTTCATTAAAGCTACCGCGTAGTAGGTCATTCTATAATAGTGAACCCTTTACAAAAGCCACCACGATTCTATAATGGTGAAACCCTTCACAAAAGCTACCCCGTAGTAGGTCATTCTATAATAGTGAACCCTTTATAGAAGTCACCCCGTAGTAGGCCATTCTATAATAGTTAACCCTTTATAAAAGTCACTCCGTAGTAGGTCATTCTATACTAGTGAACCGTTTATAATAGTCACCCCGTAGTAGGCCATTCTATAATAGTGAACCCTTTATAATAGCCACCCCGTAGTAGGTCATTCTATAATAGTGAACCCTTTACAAAAGCCACCACGATTCTATAATGGTGAACCCTTTATAAAAGCCACCCCGTAGTAGGTCATTCTATAATAGTGAACCTTTCATTAAAGCTACCGCGTAGTAGGTCATTCTATAATAGTGAACCCTTTACAAAAGCCACCACGATTCTATAATGGTGAAACCTTCACACAAAAGCCACCCCGTAGTAGGTCATTTTATAATAGTGAACCCTTTGCAAAGGCCACCCCGTAGTCGGTCATTTTATAATAGTGAACCCTTTGCAAAGGCCACTCCGTAGTAGGTCATTCTATACTAGTGAACCCTTTATAAAAGCCACCCCGTAGTAGGTCATTCTATAATTGTGAACCCTTTATAACAGCCACCCCGTAGTAGGTCATTTTATATTAGTGAATCCTTTGCAAAGGCCACCCCGTAGTAGGTCATTTTATAGTAGTGAACCCTTTATAAAGGCCACCCCGTAGTAGGTCATTTTATAGTAGTGAACCCTTTATAAAAGACACCCCGTAATAAGTCATTCTATAATAGTGAACCCTTTATGAAAGCCACCCCCTAGTAGGTCATTCTATAATAGTGAACCCTTTATAACAGCCACCCCGTAGTAGGTCATTTTATATTAGTGAACCCTTTGCAAAGGCCACCCCGTAGTCCTTCACAACCATTTTACACAGCGGATGCAGCTTTTGCTTGGTATATCGTTACAAATATTAAACAGAATATAAGCCGTATCTTTCCAAATATCAATCAATAATTTAAACCACGTCTTTCCAAACATCTAAGAATTATTTGAACGAACTCTGGTGCAATTTGCATGCAGTCGGAATGTCAGGAATGTCAAGCGCCGATGAGTACTCCGGAGCAATAGATCTAAGCGATCTACGGGAAGAGGCGGCAGAAGTGAAGCACACGGCCAGCCAGACTTTTGACGATGTTGACGATGTGTATGCGTCTATATCGTACATTCAGGTATGCGTATAAGTATATAATCTATACACACGTATGTGTACATGTCTGTATATTACATTCAGATATGTGTTTGCATGTTTACTTTGCACACATGTAGGTGTACGTGACTATACCTTACATTCAGGTATGTGTACGGGTCTATGTCTTACATTGAAGTATGTGTACACAAATATACCGTACACACAAGTATGTGTATGCGCCTATACCTTACATTCAGGTACGTGTACGCAAACATATCTTACACACACGTCTGTTTGTGCGCCAGTACCTTACTACAGATATGGGAACAAGCAGCCGCGACGGTTCGTGGGGTGTATTTATGCTCTATCAACACACAGTCAGATTGCATCTGTCCAAGTATCGTCACAAATGAACCTCCGCCGACACCCGACACATCCAATCAACACACCCCTCCCCTTAAATACAGAACAACCTGCTGCACTGGATAGCATAACACATCTAGTCAACACACCCTTACCCCCAAATACAGAACAAACTGCAGCACTGGATAGCATAACACATCTAATCAACACACCCCTTCCCCCATATACAGAACAACCTGCTGCATGGGATAGCATAACACACATAATCAACACACCCTCTCCTCAAATATAGAACAACCTGCAGCACTAGATAGCATAACACGCCTAATCAACACACCCCTCCCCTCAAACACCGAACAAACTGCAGCATTGGATAGCATAACACGTCTAATCAACACACCCCTCCCCCCAAATACAGAATCACCTGCTGCACTGAATAGCATAACACATATATTCAAAACACCCCTTCCTCGAATACAGAACAAACTACAGCACTAAATAGCATAACACGTCTAGTCAACACACCCCTCCACCCAAAAATAGAATCACCTGCTGCACTGGATAACATAACACATCCGACCAACACATCCCTCACCCCAAATACAGAACAAACTGCAGCACTGGATAGCATAACACATCTAATCAACACACCCTTCCCCCATATACAGAACAACCTGCTGCGTGGGATAGTATAACACACATAATCAACACACCTCTCCTCAAATATAGAACAACCTGCAGCACTAGATAGCATAACACGCCTAATCAACACACCCCTCCCCTCAAACACCGAACAAACTGCAGCACTGGATAGCATAACACGTCTAATCAACACACCCCTCCCCCCAAATACAGAATCACCTGCTGCACTGAATAGCATAACACATATATTCAAAACACCCCTTCCCTCGAATACAGAACAAACTACAGCACTAAATAGCATAACACGTCTAGTCAACACACCCTCCACCCAAAAAAATAGAATCACCTGCTGCACTGGATAACATAACACATCCGACCAACACATCCCTCACCCCAAATACAGAACAAACTGCAGCACTGGAAGTGCGTGCACCCGTTGGCGTATCGAGACGCTTATGTGTCTGAGTGTGCGCCTCATATCTTCGCACCGTTTGTGCGGCTGGCGTTGCTGCAGTGGAATCCGTTGGAGCCTCTAGCCGACTCTGGCGCGGGGACTTCGAGTTCGTTCGAAGGTGTGTATTGTACTTAAAACGCTATATGCAATGTATGCAACGATCTCCACGCTTCTAAGCTGTGTGTGGCTCAACACAGTGCTTAAACTTGAAATCACGAGCATATACGAAAATTTGCGATACACCGTGCATATACATATATATTTATGTTATATGTATATGTATATGTATATGTATATGTATATGTATATGTATATGTATATGTATATGTATATGTATATGTATATGTATATATATATATATATATATATATATATATGTGTGTGTGTGTGTGTGTGTATGTATGTATATATATATATATATATATATATATATATATATATATATAAATATATATGATCAAGTGTACAGACCAAAATCAGAGATTACTTTTGCAATGGTGATATGCATACGTGCATGTCTGCTCGGGTACGGGTTACCTACCAATATATCACACACCTGTGTGGACGTTTCTCTGATTCTAGATTACAGATCTGTCCCCATGCATACTACAATAATCTTTGTTCCTCGAACTGTCTTCGGCTCCTTTCGCTGTCGTTGTCCTAAAATGCCACCTGCACCTGACCTACAGAAATGGACTGGTTCAGGGGCCTTCTCGAGTTCGGACCACCCACTTCAGAAGAGGACGTAGACGCACACATGGTGCCCACTCTAATAACACTCACACTCATTCCCAAGTTGCTAGGCTTTATAGGCCATGTGTGGGACGTACACAGCAGCCAACAAACACAGAGGTGAGCCTGAAGTGTCATTATGCGTGCATATATATATATATATATATGTAAATGTAAATGTATGTATGTATGTATATATATATGTATATATGTATATATATATATATATATATCTGTATTTTTACGTGTATATGTGTGTGCATGTGATATATATATGTGCCAGGTCCGGTTGCGAAAGGAGATCCTTTATGCTGTATCCCATCATGTAGCTGGTATATTCAGCGTTGTGAAGTGTACTAGGTTTATTGGTTCAGTGAGTCGCCTAGTTTACTACTACACAGGACAGGTCGCGAGTTCGAATCTTGTCTTGGGTGGATTTTTTTATGGACGCCAATGAAGTCTCATTGTATACACACTACACCCTTGTTTATTTGTATATTTTCATATATATATTGTCCACAGTGAATCTGTGCGCTTTTCATCTAATCCTTGTATATACATACTCCCTATGGTGGTATTCGTCCTCTTTCAATCAATATGGTTCTACATGCCTACGCTTTAACGTATATCTCAGTCCTTTTCTTGTCGACTTATAACCCATACCGTACCATCCACTTGTAGGCTGCACGCGTGTCTGGATAACCTCAGTGAGTATCCCATGATGGATGCCACAGACACCCAGGGCTCTGGTGCCAAAGTCACCTCTGACGTCTCACGCGCTATTGTCACACGCCTATCAGAATTTGCGGACAACGATATATATGTGCCACTCTTCTCAGGTGAGATACATGTGTGTATCTGATCGACGCATTGCTAGGCACATGGGTGATTGGCATTGCATTATACATGTGTGTGTATTTAATTAACACGGCGCATGCGTGATTGGCATTGTATTATACACGTGTGTGTAATTAATTAACACGGCGCATGCGTGATTGGCTTTGTATTATACATGTGTGTGTATTTAATTAACCCAATGCTAGGCCACATGGTGATTGGCATTGTATTATACATGTGTATGTACCGCTACATATATGCCACTTCTCTCGTGATGGACATTGTACTATAAGTACGCCTGGTTTCATTAAAAACAGTGGGAGGACGGGTTTGTGGGTGAAAACACCTGCAATTTCAACTCGGTTGTGGTGTGCACCTGTGTGTGGGTGATGGGTACAGTCTGATGCACGTGTGTCTCTGATCCACACGGCACTCTCCCTGTGTGTCACTATATCAACCGCTCCGCTACACTATATACTATACATTTGAGCATATAGGCAGCAACATGCGTGTATGTGCATTTCGAAACTAAGCGGTAGGTTTATAGCTACAAGATGCGTACGTTTTATCATAGCCTTCTTGTTCGATTTAGAAGGCTATGGTTTTATCTTGAATGTGCAGAACTCACCACCATTGTTTGGCAATCGATAAGTATTATACATTGAGGTTTCTGTGAATATCTTAGTTGGAGCTTTGTTGGTGTTACATCCTCGCAGCGTGGTGTAGTTTCGAGTCGCAGTGAAGTGCGGTACACCTGGTGACGTATGCATCCAGCAAACATTCTCTATGCAGAATATTCATAGTTAAATGTGATACCATATCATATCATATCTATAAATACGAGTCTCATCGACCCTTGCCTTACTTTTCCCTCAGCGAACGAGCTGGCGCGTTTTGGTCCTGCCCAGAGAAAAGAGGTGCAGACGTCCATGGAACGCCAGTGCTGTGCGGCGGTCAAGATAGTCCTGAATGCCCTGCAATTGGGTGCATATGCCTCGGTGGTGGCCCTGCGAGATGTTGTTGTGGATGACATCTTGAACAAACATCTCATCCCTGCCTGGGAGGCTCTGGGCCCTACTACTGTGGTTGTATCGCTTGTTATAAAGGTACTGTGGCGTTGTATGAACCGGATTGAGTGCTGTGGGTCGTGTAATTGATATAACTGGATTCACGTTGTTTGAACTGATTTGGTGTAGTGGTCGTGATACTCGCTATTCAATTGTTTCTACCCTTGTCTAAAAGGCAATGAATGTAGTGATCATATCGCTTGCCCTATAGTTACCATTGACAGCTTATATTGAGTCGTCTTAGTACCAGCGGCACGCGTGGGTTTGTGTAGACAACTCGTCTGCTCAGACATCTGTGATGTGTCCTTCGATGCGACTGGTTTTTAGTCCATGCGCATCAGTAGGTACACTGTCGCACTTATACCTACTTTGACACCATGACCTAATATGGCAAGCGTGTGTGTCCTTCGCTGCGACTGGTCTTTTTTTCCATGCGCATCAGTAGGAACACTGTTGCACTTATACCTACTTGTTCCACATATCAATATGGCAAGTGTGTACTTGTTGTGTATCTTGTCTGCGTCATGTCCTGTGAATAGGCAGAGCTTCCGCCTGATATCTGCCACTCCTCCTTATTTGTCCTGTACCTATACACCACCAGTCACACAAAACGTTCAGTGGTAGTGAAGCCTCCTCACAAGTTTCAACACACAATGGGAGTGCTGTGCAAAAATTGGGGCATTTCACGACAAAGACTTGATTACTACTTTTTTGAGCGAATTCAATTGTATTGCGCATTTGCGCGTATACGTATACGTACACATGTACTTGTATAGCCGAGCGAATTATATCAAGCATTTTTACTTAAACATCATGAGCCTCACTCAGTACTGTTCCATGCATAAAGGCCGGTAGTACGTTGACATCGCACCTCTTCATTCAATGCTATCTGCGCCAAACCCTAAACCCACGACACCTCTCAGATTGCCAACGCCCTGCCCGCTGATTGGCTCACGGATCTAACGAAGTTGGAAGAACTGTCACAGTTGTACAAATTCCGGAATTGCGTCAACTCGCTCTATATTGAAAGCAACAGACGCGCTGACGAAGCCATAGACAACACCGAGCTGGGGAGAGTGCGGGCCTTATTGTATGATGTCAAACTATAACTTGGATGCCAGGGGGTTTTATAATATAAAAGAGTCGACCCACAAACACTTGTACACTCTTAAACTGTTCTCAAAATCAAATTCAAAATGTCAAACTAAACTTTAACTTAGGTGTGAAGGGGTTCACAATATTAAAGAGTCGACCCACAAACACTCAGATATTCTTGAACTATTCCCAAAAGCAAACCCTATATTTGAAGTTGGAGACGGAACCTTGTATGGCTTCCATATTCGTTGTTGTACAGTTGTTGTTTTTTTGAAATTTTTTTTTAAAGTACCTTTTGGGCTTCAGCTTAAATTGTACAGTGCTCTAAGGTTGTGAAGCACTTTTTACGATGATCAAATTGAGCATGAGCGTCCGATGTTGTACAGTGCTTTAGCATTTTTGAGGGAACTTTTGGGATGGTCAAACTTAGCATGAGCGTCCGATATTTTAGGGGTTTGAGGCACTTGCTTGGATGGTCATGCTTGTAGCTATAGTGTTGGGATATAACTTGAAACAGAGGTGACTTATCCTTTACTAGAAGCGATCGGGGAGAAACATGACGAGAACATATGAGCATTAAGAGATTTATAGTGCAATCTAAATCGGCAACTAGGCAGAGTTGTTCATTTTCTGAATTCAAGGTAAACATTAGAGGTATCCATAAGGTTTCCAACCTGACATCATCCGCGTGCGATATTCTCTTCAGAACGAATTACGCGAGCACATTCTTACAAAAAATATACGTATACATATACACACATGCACGCATATTCACGTATACACACATACGGGACACACCCATATATATATTTATATATATACATATGTGTGTGTGTGTGTGCGTTTGTGTGTGTGTGTGCGTATATATATATACATATATATATATATATATATACATAGACATATACATATACATACATATATATATATATATATATATATATGAGAATTTTGCATACATATAGAGTTGTAGTACAGTACAGACTATTTTATAAATTGTCCTGATGATTGAACACGATATCTCGCTTCAAGGTAAGACACGAACTGGACTACTGTATTAATAGACGTGACCAATTTGTCATGTGTCAAGTTGGTGTGTGATATCTGTTTATCGATGGCTGCCTTCGTTAGTTTGTAGCGCATATAATTGCGTGTGCCATGATATCGAAGTATACCAAGAAAGAGAGAAATTTAAGGTGACCATGTACATCGGCACCCGCTCGTACGCGCAAGCAAAGTTACATACATAAATTGGCAGTTTGGATCTCGTAGCAAGACTATTCTGAACGCGCCAAGGCATTAATTTTATTGCCGTACCTAAAGAGTTGTAGTAAAGGACAGACGATTGAACACAAAATGTGAGCCACGAGCTGGACTACCATATTAAAAGTCTAACCGATTAATCATGTGTCGAGTCAGTGTGTGATAACTAATGGAGGCAACATACACAAGTCGAAGTCTGTTTATCGATGTCGGCCTTCGTTTCGTTTGAAGGGCAGATAATCACGTGTCATGACAATTGAAACGAGATATGTATCGAACTCAGAACATAAAAAATAAAAAATGCCGAGTATGTACAATTGTACATATTACTTTCAGAAAGAAAACAAACTTCAGGAGGCTATGAGCCTATAATATGACTCCATAATTTGTTTTTTTTTTAAATTTGATGTTTAAAAAAACCCCCCAAATAAAACTTTCAACCAATACGACTAACCTTTTTGTTAAAAAAATACAAACTTGAGTCTTGAGTCCGCCAGATGGCCCTGAAAATGACTTCTCTATTCGAGTCTTCCGTGAATCAACAATACGCCAACACGATCACAAGTTCACACAAGAGTTGAGGTCGGACTTGAGGAGTTGACCTACAGAGAGAGAGAGAAGGCCTTGAAGCAGCGAGGCTTGAGCCTTGAGGCCGCTGGAGCCAAGAAGTATTTATTTATATTTATATAAATGTGCACAGTGCAAGTTGTGAAACTCTTGATTTTATTTTGTATGTAGTTCTTTAAGAAAACAAAAAGCGATAAATAATAATAAACCTAGGTTATTTATGTAACCGAGTATCCGAGACTCGAGAGTCTGCAATAAATATTGCTCTTCGGCTTCCAACCTTCCTCCATCCCTCGCTGGTCTGTCAGACTGGCTCTCTGCCCCAATGCCCGCCTCTCTTTCTATTCTGAATATTTTATAAAAAACCTAGAAAAAACCATAGCCTTCGTGTTCAATTTTCAGAAGGCTATGAAACATCCTAAATACAATCCCTACATAAATTTATTGTCGAACAATAAATACGATCTTTATCTAGTCTTTATTTAGTGATTAGGCGGTCTCTGCAATTCTATATTTATATTTATAATTATGTTTCAAAAAATAGCCACTCTAGAGTAGACTACAGTCTACACTCACCACACCAAACTTATCCAATGTGAAGTCAGTGATCGACTGTTCGTCTTCCTCATGATGTAAATATTTACTGTGGTAGTGTAGTATCTAGTGAATACGGAACAATTTTTTATATAAAAAAGGTTAATATCGTACCGCTGTTCCCTGTACACACAAGAGAGAGTGTACACTGTACCTTTACTTGTGATAGAAGTAGAAATATATGAAAACCTGTATATAACCTCTATCTTCTGTTCAATGCTACCTTACTCAAGATTCTGTTCAGTATATATATATATATATATATATATATATATATTATGTAGGTGAATACAAAACATCTTTTTTTTTTATATATATATACATATATAATTGTAAGCATACCTATACTTGTGATAGAAGTAGAAATATATAAAAACCTGTATATAACCTCTATCTTCTGTTCAATGCTACCTTACTCAAGATTATGTTCAGTATATAAAAAACATGCGGCTTCGTGCCACTGCTGACTGTTGACTTTGACTACTGGTGAGTCATGAGTGCTGACTGCAGCAGTGAATTCACCTTCAGTTTCAGACTTCAGTTCAGACAATACTGTCTAGCGTACCGTCGTAAGAGTCTCAGAGACAGTCGACACTCGACAGTCTACAACTTTTTAAATATAATATGAATACACACTATTTTTATATATAAAAAACGACGTTTGTTTTTTTGTTTTAAAAAAGCAATACAGTCATGTTTAGCGGCTTCACGAAGTGTTTGATTGGAACAACAATAGGCTCCGAGATCTCGTTTCTCGTGATATACAACCGGTTCTCTTTGGGTGTCTAAAATAATTTATTGAACATATAATTACGCCAAATATTGAGGCTACATAGAACAACAAAGTAAAATTTCTAAATGTAACCGGCTTAATTTAGCATATTCGAATGGGATCAACTTATTTTAGTATTCTACCAATCTTGTGACTTGTGTTCATGTGTTGTGCACTTCTTGTGCAGAATATATTTTTGACATGTTCTATGCACTATTGTGTTTTCAAAAATACTTTCTTGTATATACGTCCTACCAACTAAAAATTATATTAAATTTGTTTATTTTTTTAAGAAATAGCTCCGATTTTTGTAGATACTTTTTGTTTTATGCTTTTTTAAAAATCTAATCAATATATATATTTCTTCTCTAACTTTTGTTGCGTGTGTTATGTGTTCTGTGTTGGGCTGTCATGTGTGTTCAGTATTTCCACTGTGCCAGTTGTGTTGAGTTCCGTCCGTGTCCTTCGTGTCTTCGACCCTGTGGGATTTTGGTTGAAAATAATTCTAATGCCACCAATGAAATATTGTACCTTTATTCAGTTTAAAAATACTCTAGAGTAGCTAGTAGTGAGTCTCTCACTCTCTCTCTACCTCTAGTAGTAGAGATCTGAGCTCACTAATGGAGGTATGAAATAAACGTTGAACGTAAACACATATTTGTTCAAATTTGAAACGTTATAACAAATATAATGTGATCAGAACTATTTTGTAGGACTAGTTCGTATGGTAAAAATAGTACACACAAACACATTTAGACCCGCAAGGTACACTTATGAGTATATTAAGGACCGCATATAGAATAAAAGTTGAACGTAATCGTATATTTTTATTCGATTTATAAAAATTTTAACGGAAAACGGTTTGAGATTAGGTAGAGACTACTATTTTAAGAGTAGAGTTTCTACTTCTACAGTTCCACACCTCTACAGAGTACAGAGTCCACACTTGTACACGAGTATAAGAGTACGGCGTCGACACTTAGCCCTTGGGTCGACTGCAATTCTGCACACCACAAAAAGTCTGCACTCTGCAACTGTGAGATTGGCAACATCGCACAGACACATGATGAGTCATGAGAGTAAAGGACTGTTGAGTGCTCACTTCACGAGTCCACGAGTCCACGAGTCCACGACTCTACTCACACTATGTCGATATTTTCGAGAGAAGTAGTATTGTTTTATTTTAGTAAAAACAATATATATAAAAGTAGAAAAGATATCAACAAGAGTCGATGACAGTCCAAAGTCCAGTACAAACTACAAACACTGAATATTTAAAAATTACTATAAAAAATAGAAAGGCTCGTTACAAATCCATACTAAAATTTAATTGGCTTATTTAAAACTCTTCTTTAAAAAGGTCGTAGAATAAGCTCTACGAGAGTACATTTTGGGTAATTGTTTTAAAACAAAACTTTACCCTGTCTCGCTCTCGGTCTCTCCAGTCTCCACTGCATAAGTCACTGTGAGTCTGTTGAGTTGACTGGAGACTTGAGTCAGAGTGCCACTGATTGACTCACGGGCTGGGGGGCTGGGGAGTTTGGGTGTTGGACTCATCAAACGAAAGGCCCTCTTGCTTGTTGATTGATTTCAGAAGAAGGCAGTTTTGGGAAGATGTATTTGTTCTTTTTAGATTAAAACATAAAACCAAAATCCCTGATTTGTGTTATGTTATGAGTAGTCTCATCAATTATGTATTTTTTTGATTTTTTTAAAAAATATTATCACAATTGTTATTTTGTAATTTTTGAGGGCTTTCACACAATATGAATATATAATTTTAAAATACAAACTTTCTATTTGTTTCAGTGATCACTTTCCAGAGAGTTAGTACTCAGTAGTGACTGGATCCCAGTGATTAGATAACTGACCTGTATGCCTGACTTGAGACTTGAGACTTGAGTCAAGTGACTAATTAGTAATAAGACTAGCTGACTGCCGGTGGCCTTTGGGCCTTGGCCTTAGGCCCGTAGGCCGTAGCCCGTGCCCGTTTGTTTACACTTTACCGTGACTCTGTGAGTCTGTGGCTCAGTGCCAGTCCCAAAAGACTCAAGTTTCCCTCCGAGACGCCAAAGAGATGTCAAGGCTCAGCACTAGACTTGAGACTTCCTCAATTTCGGTTTATTTTAAGAAATAATAAAACAAGGAACCGAGAAAAACAATTCCGTGGCTTCTAATTGTCGTAATTTTTTTGCAAGAGTAAATATTTATTTTCCGTTTTCGGGAAAATTTTGTAAATACCGTTTGTCGTCACAATTTGTAGAGGAATAAAAAGTACAAACTCAATAAATAGAGCGCTGATACAATAATTGTATTTTCAGTATATCACATTATATTTTTGTAATTCATATAAAGGCTTAAAGAGGCCGCCTTGATCAACTATCGCAAGCAAATATTTTAGATAGTAGATACACAAATCAACCAAGAAAGGTTTTGTCCTATCATTTCCAGCAAAGTAAGTAGAACATTCACAAACGATGCAGTATCATAGTGAACCGGTCATGAGAGGGGATCATGCTCCTGCCTCTGTTCGGAGTTTTGACATATCCCATACAAACATCATTACACGCGAGGAACACCCCCTTGGAAACGACAAAGAAGAAGTCAAACAAGAGCTTGGCAGCGAAAATAGCACTCAGGGAGGTTCTCACAGTTGTGCGTCCTATAAATCTTCCAGTCATAATCAAGCCGACAGTTTGGAGGTGGATGCTAATGGAAGCACTAGTTTTGGAGCAGGGTCACAACGACCACAAACTGTTAAGCCTGAACAAACATGTACACGCACGCGACGGAGCATCTCTCAGCTATCCCGTCCCTTTGTATGCATGTATGATCGATGCGGCCGTGCATACACAACAAAGCAGGCGCGTCAGTTGCACTACCGATTGAAGCATACACAAGGAAGCGTATTCTGCGAGCTAGCGGCTTCGGTGTCCACAGGTAGCTCGCTTTCATCCGCTTCGTACAAGCAAATTAAACCAGCCCCCATATACCGCAAGTTTCCGGTTGGCAGTTCCATCAGGAACAATTTACCTGCCTCATCACAACCAGTTTGCGATTTCAGCGTATCGAACGCAGTCGGAGGTGATGCCGGGATCCTCTCTCGCAGCAATACATTGACAGAGAGTCGGTTGAGTGAGTCCAATGCAAGCCAATCAGGTATTGCCGCCAAAGTTGACTGTTCCCAGCATCCGTTACGACAAGGATTCTCTTCATCGTCATCGCCTACTGTACAAGGCCAGGGCGAGAAACGACAAAGTTTTGAGGGAGACAAGTGCGACAATTCCGGAGAGTCGGTTGTTGTGAGTAATCTTGCACTCAGATGCAAACGAATGAAAATGTCGCCCGGTGACGTCACAGAAGGACATCATAAAATCGATCATTTGTTACAGCAAAGTGCCACGCCGGGGCTGATGCTGAAACCACCTACGAAGACTTTACGGAAAGAACATCCGCATATTAAACGCAAAAAGAGCTACGTCAGCAAAAAGAAGAGACAGCAAAGGATACGAGAGAAGTGCCCAGTCCATGGAACACAGCGTCCTTCTTGTATACAAGCGTGCTGCCGAGTAGCCACGGTACCTGCAGGCCCGCCCAGCATGAATAGTCAAACTCACGCTGGCATATATGACGTCGGATATGGACAACATAAAGTCTCAACGCAATCGAGTAGCACCATGCAAATCAATGAAGAACAAAATTATGGGCAGTTGCCGCTTTACCTTCAGGACACCTCAGTGACTCCGAACCCATACGTCGCGTCGCGTTATTCAGCATTCGTTCAGTCTAGCTGCACAGTACATATGCATCGCGAGCAGATCCCTTACAGCCAGGTGCCTGTGATGTGGGTTCCTTTCAACCAGCAGATACATCAAGTTGCTGGTGGTAACTTTATCGCGATTCCGGCCCACTGTACAGACATGCATAATAATGCTATGTATGGATATTAATACTGAATAAATATGTAAATTTATAAATATTTTGATATCTAGACAGCAGCGTTCATATTGCAGTGGCGCCTACTCCATATCGAAACTAGCGCTGTCCTTTCGACATGTGCAGATTGTTTCAGTATTACTTGGAAGTCGAAGATGGCCTGTAGTAGGCGTCACTCGAACACGACAGGGCATATATGCATTAAACTAATTTTAAATACGTATCGATTTGAGTAATTATATATTTATTTTAACTTCAGCAGTGAATATAGTGAAAAAAAGAATGTACCGGTTCGCTCGTTGCAAGACTTTGTCATTATAAATTACGTATTCCACGATTCCCTCTTTCATTTAGTAGATTGGAGAAAAGAATGTATGGTATTTCATCTATTCAGTCAGTCGTATTTCATATTCCCACTACACCTACTTCCCACTTTCGTTTAGTAGATTGGGGTAAAGAATGTAAGATACTTCATTTGTTCAGTCAGTCGTATTTCATATTCCCAACTCCCCCTACTTCCCTTAACTCTTTTCTCATTCAGATTCAGTGACAACAACAGGGCGAAAAACTATCTCCACTCCCAATAAATTTGTTGAAGGGCATTGGCGTAGATAAAATTTAGAAATGAAATGTTCAATATTGTACAGTATATATGAATAAATATCGAGTATGTATACATTCCCGGATATATTTTGACGGTAGAACGTATTTAATGCCATATATATATATATATATTTATATATATATATATATATATACATACATATATATATATATATATATATATATATATATATATATATATATATATAAATATATATATATATATTTGTATATATATATATATATATATATATATATATATATATATATATATATATATATATGTGAATATATAGATATATATATATATATAATTCATAATATTTACATAATATATGTATATATATATATATATATATGTAAATGTAAATATTATGCATATGGAAATTCAGTGACAACAACAGGGCGAAAAACTATCTCCACTCCCAATACATTTGTTGAAGGGCAGTGGCGTTTAGATGCAATGCTCAATATTGTACAGCATGTGTGAATAAATATCGAGTATGTATACATTCCCGGATATATTTTGACGGTGGAACGTATTTAATGTCATATATATATATATATATATATATTATTTATATGTATTATATATATTACATGTGCATATAACATATATATATATGCATACATACAGCCATATATATATATATATTATTATATATATGTATGTATATATATATATATATATGAAACAAACATATATATAAACATATGATAAAATATATAAATATATATGTATGTATATTAGTATATATGTAAACATATATTAATATATATATGTATGTATATTATATGCATGCATGTATATATATATACACATGTAATATTACAATAATTAATGTAATATGCATGTATGCATGTACATAACATTATATATGTATATATATTATTATAATAATTGCATATTACATGGCATAATGTAATGGCTAATATAATGATATCATGTAATAACATACGCATATGTATATACATAAATATGTAAACATAATATATTGTTCAATATGTATTATATATGTAAATACATATATTACAATGGCACATATATAATAATACACACACATTAATATGAACATTATATAAATAATATTACATACATTATACATTATTACGTTAATACCATTGCCAGCAACTGGCATAATAATTGTCAAATATAATGCATAAAACACATATTGCATATTATGTTATTGTTGTAGATATGGGTAACAAAACAATACATACATGTTATATGCAGCAAATAAACAGCGTATGCATTAATATTATTATTGTTGTAATGTTATTATTAATATTAATATATATGTAATATTAATATTATTATTATATATTGGCATTATGTATATATATATATAATAATCATACATACATGTACGTGTTATATGATATGTATGTATTATTATTATTATATTATGGCATGCATATAGCATGTATGTATGTACATACATGTAATGCATGTACATGCATTAATGTAAACAAATATGCATGATATGGCTGTTATTATGTGATAGCATGCCAATGCATAATGCACAATGACATATAATGACATTATAATAATAATAATGCAATAATACTAACATTATGTATGATTCATGTGTATGCATATTATTATGTGTGTAATAATATTAATATATTATTATTGATATATTATTATTAATATTGCATAATATAATAATGGCCATATGTATGGCAATAATAATAATAATGAACATTATCAAGCTAGCATTATATGTGTTAATTATTATACATGCCATTGTTGTACATGTATTATTGCATGTATATAATAATAATAATATTACCATAAATATATAATTATAATAATATGTATATGTATATTATTATAATATGCATTATGTGTTGTATTATTACAATAACAATATTATTATAGCTACATATAATATTGGCTAGCACAATGTACACATATGCATGTAATATATGGCACATGCACACATATGTGTAAAATGGCTTATATTATTATTGCATACTGGCAAATAATACACACATGTATTACATCATAATATCAATACATATATGTGTAATGTTATTATTGTAATATGTAATGTGTTGGCTGTTATATTATTATTATTATTAATGACACATTGGCAATAATAATTATATGCGTGACATATGTATTATTGGGCATAACATGTGTGTGCATGTATATATTATGGAATATTACATATTATTGGCAATATGTATGTGTATATAATATGTATAATATGTGTATGTATGTATGTGTATGTACATACATATATTGGCATGTACATATATTATTATATAATAATACATATATTATTATTATTATTATTGGCATATATATTACGTATGTATACATATAATATATATTATATATATATATATATGCCATATATATAATGCTATAATATATATATACTATTATTATATATATATATATATATATGTATTATGGACATATATATATACATATATATATATGCTGCATGCATATATGCATATATATATATAATAATGTATAAATATACATATATAAAATATCCAATATATATATATGTATGTACATATGACATATACATATATATGCACATAATTATATATATACATAATGTATATATTATATATGATATATATGATGATGTGTGTGTGTGTGTGTGTGTGTGTGTGTGTGTGTGTGTGTGTGTGTGTGTGTGTGTGTGCGTGTAATATATATATATACACACATATAATCCAGTGCCTCCCAGCCAACTACCAACCTTTGGACAATAAACCGAATGTTCTAGGCATTAAACTAGCGCATCATAAGCCCGAGAAGGAAATAACCTATTAATAGCACATGATATCTACTAATAGCACACGATACCTACCTGCAACACGGCGTAGTCTGGAACAGCGCCCGAGTCTCTGTCAAGCACCGACGTCACCGCCTTAACCAACTTCGTCGCCTTGATTTTCTTGACCTTCGACTTACCTACA
>LUCW03001407.1:0-28972 GCA_001586965.3 Sphaeroforma sirkka | reverse complement strand
AAACTCTTAGGCGGGTCTTTCTGTGCCGCTGTGGATGTAATATATCCTACAGCACGATGGAGCACAAAGTTTAGTTGGAATAACTGTTTGTCTATCACTTCAGTGAGTGATTTATCGGCTAAAGGGATAAAACAGAGTCCATAAGTGATTTTGGAGAGTATAAACACTCGAAAAATTATCAGCTTGTTATGCGGGTGCAAGTGATCCCCAGCTCGAAAGCCGAAAGGACCGCTATCGGTTATTGCATTACTGAGCGTGGTGGTTCTATTTGCAAGCATCTCTACTATATTGATTCCTTTTGGCCTCATTGGAAACCCAAGGTATCGTGCAGTCTTAGTGGATTGTATACTACATTGATCGAGCACAAATGTAAATCGGTCCTTTGGGTTTTCTGGTGCTATGTATAGTGACTTTTAGTGGGTGGAACTCAACACCAGAACGTCTGCCCCACACGGCTGCGAGATTAAGACACTGCTGTAGTTTCAGGGTGTTTCGATTGTATAGTGACATGTCATCTACCCAACCGAGAAACCCATTGGGGTCAACTTTCTCGAGACTGTCTAAAAAGTGGGTCTATATATATATTAAATAATGTAGGAGCTATTGGGTCGCCCTGGGTCAATCCATTCTTTCGAGCGAATTTTGGACCCAACACTTGCTGGTACGTAACGCGCGAAGTCACATTGAGATACATATTTTTGAACAAACTGATGAGTTGTGTGGGTACATGTCTATTGTGTAGTAAACGCCACAACCTGTCCAATCGCACAGAATCGTATGCTTTCTTAATGTCTAGGAATATCTGATGTGTAGGTGCATCTGTAGGATTGGCCTGGTTTATATATTCGTGTAATGTCAGTGCGTGTGTAAAGCAAGAATAGCCGGATTTGAATCCACCTTGTCTTTTTGTGTGTTTTAAATGCATCTAATTTGTTAATATGACTGAGCAACACGATTTGGAAGATGCGTCTTAATATCTGGGTGAGCGTTATAGGTCGGAATTGCTCTGGACCTAACGGTATATCAATCTTAGGGATAGGTACTATAAGAGTGCATAGCCATGCATCAGGTATCTCTCCCGTGTGAAGTATCTTAGTGAATAACAGGTGCAACACCTTGAGAATTGGCGATTTGGGATTGGGTTTCCCTGGTCTTTGTGGCCTCTAGGGTACGGTTCTATTGCAGCTTTTAAGAGATCGATATGTATGCCATCCGGGCCTGAGCCTTTTCGACTATCGTATCTCAAAATTGCATCCATAATATTTCCTGTAGTGAAAACATCATGGTCTATCGGGATAAATTCTGAGTGTGTTTTCTCTGGTATCTTGTAGAAGGCATCTCTGTTGAATAACTTTTCTAAAAACGAACTAATAATATGTGCAGTTGGTTCTGTGGTATTTGGTATAGTGGGTTGTCTTGTTCTAGATTTTCGCTGTTTAGAGAACAACCTGACTATAGCATCATTGGGTACTCGTTCTGTGGAGCGGAGGGGTGTGCATGATCTATGAGGATTACTTTCTAAGAAGTAACCGTAGAAACAGCCTTGTGCTCGTTTCCAAAACTGATTGATTATAGAGTCGTATATGATTTTGATATCATTCTGATCTGAGTTCTGAACTCGTTTTATCCATGTCTTAGCAAACACCCGAATTCTGGCGCAAAATGTACGTGTATAGCGCACATTTTTGCAGTTATAGGTTCGAATGCGATATCTGTTGTAGCCCTGAGATGGCATACATTCTATGTCTGCAGGTTTAGTGTGTACTGTCTGAGTATCTGGTGATTCAATTTGTATTGCAAATACCCACTCGTGATCTGTCCTGAGCCCGATATCTTTACAACGTATAAGAGATAGTGATGTCTTTGTGCGTGCTTGTGCATATACGTGATCGACCCGTATATTCCCAGATTGCGATGGGAGTACATGATCTAGCCTATGTAGTCGTGTGTAGAATTCGATCGATTCTCTGCGCGCAGGAGAAATGATTTTATCGTCGCCATATTCGATATCACGAAAATTCATGTCGCCACACAACACGTGTGGTTTGCAATTCAGAGATAATAGCACATTATATACATCATCCCCTAGGGATGGCGCCAAATATACACAAGCAACAGTCACTGCGCGAAACGTGAAAGCCACGAAATATTGACTAAAAGCGTGCAATCTAAATTGATATGCATTGTGTCTACTAATCACGGCAACACCGTTATTTCTGCCCCCCGCGATGAGCACTGGCCGAAGGCGGTGAGGCGTAGATCAGATTTGTATTAGTATTATTACACACAGCATTCAAACGATCGGTATAACCCCAGGTCTCTACTAAACACAGGGCATCGCATTGACTGCAAAGTGAGCGTATTATTTCGTATTGTTTAGCTACATTCATTAGAGAATTTAGATTGACATAATACACGAGAATGTCACTCATTGCGATTTCATCTTACTATCAGTACGGGTTTGTATAAAGTCAGAGAGTTCCTTTCTCGTTTCTGGATCACTGATTGGTGGTGAGTTAAACCCATCTCCTAAGACTGCGACCAATTCATCTTCAGATAGAGTATCTAACGATTCATCATCATTGCCTTCGAGTCTAGTTCTAGCCGTTCGTTATCGCTATCGCTTTGACACTTACGTTTGAGGTATGACGATAATTTAGTGATCTCTGATTGTACTTCCATATGATCACTCTCTGACCTAGCAGATGTTTGTATATCTGCGGGCGAACTAATAGTTATGGCGAGTGTGTTTGTTATATTGGAACTAGTGGTTGCTGTTTCGGAATCTGTAGAATTTGCTTTAGATTTAGGCTGTGTTGGATCGTCGGGTACTCTACTGAGCAGGTATGCGAGCACTCTAGGGTACTGGGGTGGACATTTCTCACGTTCTAGTGCACTTTTATAAGCGGTGGTTAAACGAGTACGTGCTCCATTGATTGCGATAAGTTTGGTCACATTCATAGGGTCGGCGCCTTTGTTTGTACGCCAGCCGCGTGCTAATAGAATCTGTTTGGTTTTAGAACTAAAGCGTGCAGGAACGACTAATTCAACTGCGCTTCGATCTTTGTAAAGATACGAAGCGTGTAAGATGGGGATATTTTTCAATAAGTGAAAGTTCCATAGCCATTTCGATAGGTGTTTGTTGGTTGGAAGTGATCCATCCTCTAAAGCGTGAGTGTTGCAGTTAAAGTATAGTGCAGAGAGCTCCCAGTGATCCTGACAATCCCAAATAGATGGGGGTTTTGCTTGGCTTAAAGAGAGCTTCCTGTGCCTCATGCGAGGATGGGCTTCTAGTTTGATTGAGCATTTCTTTAAATGATTTCGGTCCAGGCCTTTGCTTCGGGTCCGATTGTGATTCTCGCCCAAATTGGGGAAAATCAGTGGTGTTCATGGTTGGCATAGGTGTATGTGTGTCTGTTGTGTTGGTTGCTTGGTGTAGTTTGCGTTTGAGCTGTTCATTCTCTACTTTGAGTTGATTGTTCTGTTCTTGTAAGAGACTATAAGCAGACTCAAGTCTATTCAGGCGCTCTTCAACACTTTTTCTCACCACTTACCTTGGTGTTGCCTTTCTCAGATGTACGTACCTTATTGACATTTTCCTCTAGTTGAGATATCTTCACGTTGTTTTGCTGTTTCCATTGGGGATCAGGCTTTTAGATCGTTTAGGGCCATTTAGGTTTCTTTTAGTTTTTAGGGTTTTAGGGTTTAGGGTTTAGGTACCTTTATTTGTTTACACGCTATTGCTATATACAATGGCTTGTGTCCGAAGACCTGTGGCGGCCGGCAGGTGTCGCAGTTTGTGCCTTAATCCCTGTTTTCTCAGGTAGAGGCTAACTGAACTGTCTAATGGCTGGGTTGTTGCGCTGCGTTTAGTTTGCTATGCGGCTTGGTTTCTTTGGGTATGTAGTTCTATGGGTTGTTTTAGTAGTAGTTTGTAAATCCTAACTGGTTGGAAACAAGTGCTGAGAATATACTATGACCGATTTGCATTTCGTATTACTGAATATGAGAGAGAGACCAGTAGCGGCACTACTGTCTCGGACTCACTACCGCATCACCGGGTTGCGATTTGCAGCTGTGTCTGCCGGTAGGCGCTTAGGGCGGATGTGTTCTAGGAGGTGGGCGTTTCATCGCAGGATGTTTGTTGATATAATTGCTATTCAGCTTCAAGTCAATGCAAATCTGTCGTAGGCATATTTGCCAACACTTGGTAAAATCAGGTGGATCTAGACTGCTAGTGATATAGGAGAGAGTGATATCTATTGGGATGTTGTTTTTTTCTAAATCCTGATCTATATCGAACAGGGGTGAATGTGGTGGTTGGGTAGTGTGCGTTTCCAATACTGTGGTGTGATTATGTACGCTGCTGCCTCTGGGTGAAGCGTATTGAAATCTATTTGCGGATTATCAATCCACAGTACTCTATTGGGTTGCTGGCCACGATCTATACTAGCCAGTGATGGCCATATAAATTCATTGCCTGGGTGTGCACCATTTACACGTAACGTATGAACTACAGTAGTCATGAAACGCGGCACTGGAAACACTTTTTCTATGAGTATGTTTGGTTCTATCGGTCCCTTGTGTATATACACTAGTTGATCGTGAATCGTTAGCATGTCTGTATAGCGCTTGCGACTACTAAGTGCATCTAGCAGTGTCTTATTAACTACTACGCCTTTCTGTGGTGCGATCAGTTTTGACACAAACTCTAACACGAAGGGACATGTAAAGTGTGTGGGAGTGAACTTTCTAGCGCTACAGCCGATGCATGCGAGACCTGCCGGGGTCTTTTTTCTAGCGTGAAACAGAACCTGTGTAATATGTAGAACAGGAAGATCGTCGGAACTCGGAAGAGAAGACTGCTGAAGCTGTGATGTTCCAGCGGTGTGTCGAATCGGTAGCGTTCTTCTTCGCCGGGGTAGATGAGCCGAAATCTCAGCTCGCGTGCTGCCTCGCGGTGTAGCGCACCTTCTTCCTTGTTTGGGTTCTTTTTGGTATAGAAAATCTTCAATTGTCTGTATAGTTTATAATATGGATAAAATAGATGTTCTCGCGAGCGAGCATGGTGAGTCCCATCGGGGTGAAAACGGATTTGCGTTTGTTCATATAGTCTTGCAGTGGATTTCTGATTGACATTCTACTAATATGATTGATTAAACTTACACATTGCCACTCACACAGTGCCTGAGCATCAAGCAAGCCACAAAATTTGATCGAGTTACGCATAGTAGGTGTGAAACTCTTAGGCGTCTCTTTCTGTGCCGCTGTGGATGTAATATATCCTACAGCACGATGGAGCACAAAAGTTTAGTTGGAATAACTGTTTGTCTATCACTTCAGTGAGTGATTTATCGGCTAAAGGGATAAAACAGAGTCCATATGTGATTTTGAGAGTATAAACACTCGAAAAAATCATCAGCTTGTTATGCGGGTGCAAGTGATCCCCAGCTCGAAAGCCGAAAGGACCGCTATCGGTTATTGCATTACTAAGCGTGGTGGTTCTATTTGCAAGCATCTCTACTATATTGATTCCTTTTGGGCTCATTGGAAACCCAAGGTATCGCGCAGTCTTAGGGTTTTAGGGTTTTTTTTAGGGTTTAGGGTTTTAGGTACCTTTATTTGTTTTTCACGCTATTGCTATATACAATGGCTTGTGTCCGAAGACCTGTGGCGGCCGGCAGGTGTCGCAGTTTGTGCCTTAATCCTGTTTTCTCAGGTAGAGGCTAACTGAACTGTCTAATGGCTGAGTTGTTGCGCTGCGTTTAGTTTGCTATGTGGCTTGGTTTCTTTGGGTATGTAGTTCTATGGGTTGTTTTAGTAGTAGTTTGTAAATCCTAACTGGTTGGAAACAAGTGCTGAGAATATACTATGACCGATTTGCATTTCGTATTACTGAATATGAGAGAGAGACCAGTAGCGGCACTACTGTCTCGGACTCACTACCGCATCACCGGGTTGCGATTTGCAGCTGTGTCTGCCGGTAGGCGCTTAGGGCGGATGTGTTCTAGGAGGTGGGCGTTTCATCGCAGGATGTTTGTTGATATAATTGCTATTCAGCTTCAAGTCAATGCAAATCTGTCGTAGGCATATTTGCCAACACTTGTTAAAATCAGGTGGATCTAGACTGCTAGTGATATAGGAGAGAGTGATATCTATTGGGATGTTGTTTTCTAAATCTGGGTGAGCGTTATAGGTCGGAATTTCACTCTTGGATCTATATCGAACAGGGGTGAATGTGGTGGTGGGTAGTGTGCGTTTCCAATACTGTGGTGTGATTATGTACGCTGCTGCCTCTGGGTGAAGCGTATTGAAATCTATTTGCGGATTATCAATCCACAGTACTCTATTGGGTTGCTGGCCACGATCTATACTAGCCAGTGATGGCCATATAAATTCATTGCCTGGGTGTGCACCATTTACACGTAACGTATGAACTACAGTAGTCATGAAACGCGGCACTGGAAACACTTTTTCTATGAGTATGTTTGGTTCTATCGGTCCCTTGTGTATATATACTAGTTGATCGTGAATCGTTAGCATGTCTGTATAGCGCTTGCGACTACTAAGTGCATCTAGCAGTGTCTTATTAACTACTACGCCTTTCTGTGGTGCGATCAGTTTTGACACAAACTCTAACACGAAGGGACATGTAAAGTGTGTGGGAGTGAACTTTCTAGCGCTACAGCCGATGCATGCGAGACCTGCCGGGGTCTTTTCTAGCGTGAAACAGAACCTGTGTAATATGTAGAACAGGAAGATCGTCGGAACTCGGAAGAGAAGACTGCTGAAGCTGTGATGTTCCAGCGGTGTGTCGAATCGGTAGCGTTCTTCTTCGCCGGGGTAGATGAGCCGAAATCTCAGCTCGCGTGCTGCCTCGCGGTGTAGCGCACCTTCTTCCTTGTTTGGTTTCTTTTTGGTATAGAAAATCTTCAATTGCCTGTATAGTTTATAATATGGATAAAAAAATAGATGTTCTCGCGAGCGAGCATGGTGAGTCCCATCGGGGTGAAAACGGATTTGCGTTTGTTCATATAGTCTTGCAGTGGATTTCTGATTGACATTCTACTAATATGATTGATTAAACTTACACATTGCCACTCACACAGTGCCTGAGCATCAAGCAAGCCACAAAATTTGATCGAATTACGCATAGTAGGTGTGAAACTCTTAGGCGGGTCTTTCTGTGCCGCTGTGGATGTAATATACCCTACAGCACGATGGAGCACAAAATTTAGTTGGAATAACTGTTTGTCTATCACTTCAGTGAGTGATTTATCGGCTAAAGGGATAAAACATAGTCCATATGTGATTTTGGAGAGTATAAACACTCGAAAAATCATCAGCTTGTTATGCGGGTGCAAGTGATCCCCAGCTCGAAAGCCGAAAGGACCGCTATCGGTTATTGCATTACTAAGCGTGGTGGTTCTATTTGCAAGCATCTCTACTATATTGATTCCTTTTGGGCTCATTGGAAACCCAAGGTATCGCGCAGTCTTAGTGGATTGTATACTACATTGATCGAGCACAAATGTAAATCGGTCCTTTGGGTTTTCTGGTGCTATGTATAGTGACTTTAGTGGGTGGAACTCAACACCAGAACGTCTGCCCCACACAGCTGCGAGATTAAGACACTGCTGTAGTTTCAGGGTGTTTCGATTGTATAGTGACATGTCATCTACCCAACCGAGAAACCCATTGGGGTCAACTTTCTCGAGACTGTCTAAGAAGTGGGTCTATATATATATTAAATAATGTAGGGGCTATTGGGTCGCCCTGGGTCAATCCATTCTTTCGAGCAAATTTTGGACCCAACACTTGCTGGTACGTAACGCGCGAAGTCACATTGAGATACATATTTTTGAACAAACTGATGAGTTGTGTGGGTACATGTCTATTGTGTAGTAAACGCCACAACCTGTCCAATCGCACAGAATCGTATGCTTTCTTAATGTCTAGGAATATCTGATGTGTAGGTGCATCTGTAGGATTGGCCTGGTTTATATATTCGTGTAATGTCAGTGCGTGTGTAAAGCAAGAATAGCCGGATTTGAATCCACCTTGTCTTTTGTGTGTTTTAAATGCATCTAATTTGTTAATATGACTGAGCAACACGATTTGGAAGATGCGTCTTAATATCTGGGTGAGCGTTATAGGTCGGAATTGCTCTGGACCTAACGGTATATCAATCTTAGGGATAGGTACTATAAGAGTGCACATAGCCATGCATCAGGTATCTCCCGTGTGAAGTATCTTAGTGAATAACAGGTGCAACACCTTGAGAATTGGCGATTTGGGATTGGGTTTCCCTGGTCTTTGTGGCCTCTAGGGTACGGTTCTATTGCAGCTTTTAAGAGATCGATATGTATGCCATCCGGGCCTGAGCCTTTTCGACTATCGTATCTCAAAATTGCATCCATAATATTTCCTGTAGTGAAAACATCATGGTCTATCGGGATAAATTCTGAGTGTGTTTTCTCTGGTATCTTGTAGAAGGCATCTCTGTTGAATAACTTTTCTAAAAACGAACTAATAATATGTGCAGTTGGTTCTGTGGTATTTGGTATAGTGGGTTGTCTTGTTCTAGATTTTCGCTGTTTAGAGAACAACCTGACTATAGCATCATTGGGTACTCGTTCTGTGGAGCGGAGGGTGTGCATGATCTATGAGGATTACTTTCTAAGAAGTAACCGTAGAAACAGCCTTGTGCTCGTTTCCAAAACTGATTGATTATAGAGTCGTATATGATTTTGATATCATTCTGATCTGAGTTCTGAACTCGTTTGATCCATGTCTTAGCAAACACCTGAATTCTGGCGCAAAATGTACGTGTATAGCGCACATTTTTTTTGCAGTTATAGGTTCGAATGCGATATCTGTTGTAGCCCTGAGATGGCATACATTCTATGTCTGCAGGTTTAGTGTGTACTGTCTGAGTATCTGGTGATTCAATTTGTATTGCAAATACCCACTCGTGATCTGTCCTGAGCCCGATATCTTTACAACGTATAAGAGATAGTGATGTCTTTGTGCGTGCTTGTGCATATACGTGATCGACCCGTATATTCCCAGATTGCGATGGGAGTACATGATCTAGCCTATGTAGTCGTGTGTAGAATTCAATCGATTCTCTGCGCGCAGGAGAAATGATTTTATCGTCGCCATATTCGATATCACGAAAATTCATGTCGCCACACAACACGTGTGGTTTGCAATTCAGAGATAATAGCACATTATATACATCATCCCCTAGGGATGGCGCCAAATATACACAAGCAACAGTCACTGCGCGAAACGTGAAAGCCACGAAATATTGACTAAAAAAAGTGCAATCTAAATTGATATGCATTGTGTCTACTAATCACGGCAACACCGTTATTTCTGCCCCCCGCGATGAGCACTGGCCGAAGGCGGTGAGGCGTAGATCAGATTTGTATTAGTATTATTACACACAGCATTCAAACGATCGGTATAACCCCAGGTCTCTACTAAACACAGGGCATCGCATTGACTGCAAAGTGAGCGTATTATTTCGTATTGTTTAGCTACATTCATTAGAGAATTTAGATTGACATAATACACGAGAATGTCACTCATTGCGATTTCATCTTACTATCAGTACGGGTTTGTATAAAGTCAGAGAGTTCCTTTCTCGTTTCTGGATCACTGATTGGTGGTGAGTTAAACCCATCTCCTAAGACTGCGACCAATTCATCTTCAGCACAGAGTATCTAACGATTCATCATCATTGCCTTCGAGTCTAGTTCTAGCTCGTTCGTTATCGCTATCGCTTTGACACTTACGTTTGAGGTATGACGATAATTTAGTGATCTCTGATTGTACTTCCATATGATCACTCTCTGACCTAGCAGATGTTTGTATATCTGCGGGCGAACTAATAGTTATGGCGAGTGTGTTTGTTATATTGGAACTAGTGGTTGCTGTTTCGGAATCTGTAGAATTTGCTTTAGATTTAGGCTGTGTTGGATCGTCGGGTACTCTACTGAGCAGGTATGCGAGCACTCTAGGGTACTGGGGTGGACATTTCTCACGTTCTAGTGCACTTTTATAAGCGGTGGTTAAACGAGTACGTGCTCCATTGATTGCGATAGGATTGGTCACATTCATAGGGTCAGCGCCTTTGTTTGTACGCCAGCCGCGTGCTAATAGAATCTGTTTGGTTTTAGAACTAAAGCGTGCAGGAACGACTAATTCAACTGCGCTGCGATCTTTGTAAAGATACGAAGCGTGTAAGATGGGGATATTTTTCAATAAGTGAAAGTTCCATAGCCATTTCGATAGGTGTTTGTTGGTTGGAAGTGATCCATCCTCTAAAGCGTGAGTGTTGCAGTTAAAGTATAGTGCAGAGAGCTCCCAGTGATCCTGACAATCCCAAATAGATGGGGGTTTGCTTGGCTTAAAGAGAGCTTCCTGTGCCTCGCGAGAGGATGGGCTTCTAGTTTGATTGAGCATTTCTTTAAATGATTTCGGTCCAGGCCTTTGCTTCGGGTCCGATTGTGATTCGCCCAAAATGGGGAAATCAGTGGTGTTCATGGTTGGCATAGGTGTATGTGTGTCTGTTGTGTTGGTTGCTTGGTGTAGTTTGCGTTTGAGCTGTTCATTCTCTACTTTGAGTTGATTGTTCTGTTCTTGTAAGAGACTATAAGCAGACTCAAGTCTATTCAGGCGCTCTTCTACACTTTTCTCACCACTTACCTTGGTGTTGCCTTTCTCAGATGTACGTACCTTACTGACATTTTCCTCTAGTTGAGATATCTTCGCGTTGATCGGCTTGAGTGCTGTTTCCATTGTCGTTCGGATCAGGCTTGCTAGATCGTCCCCCCGTAAGAGGTATGGCCCCGGCCATGGCGTCGTCCAACTTATGACTAGGCCTTTTGCCGGCCAAAATCAACCGGCTGTGGTCTAGTGGTATTCCGGTACTTTGTTGATGTGATGGTCACGTGTTCAATTCTGGTGTGAAAATTTTCTTGGCGATTTTGGGGTTTTGTGTGTTTCTGTTGTTTGGCGTTCACTTTCGCACTGTTGATGTTGTGTTCACGTCTAAAGTGAGATTTCGAGTGTCAGCGGTTTGAGATGTGCTTGAAATATATAAAAGTTCAAAAGTGAAATATATAAAGTTCAAAAAAGAAAATATATAAAGTTCAAAAAGTGAAATATATAAAGTTCAAAAGTGAAATATATAAAGTTCAAAAGTGAAATATATAAAGTTCAAAAGTGAAATATATAAAAAGTTCAAAAGTGAAATATATAAAGTTCAAAAAAGGAAATATATAAAAGTTCAAAAGAGAAATATATAAAGTTCAAAAGTGAAATATATAAAGTTCAAAAAGTGAAATATATAAAGTTCAAAAGTGAAATATATAAAGTTCAAAAGTGAAATATATAAAAAGTTCAAAAGTGAAATATATAAAGTTCAAAAGTGAAATATATAAAGTTCAAAAAAGTGAAAATATAAAAAGTTCAATATATAAAGTGAAATGATATAAAGTTCAAAAAGGAAATATATAAAGTCCAAAAAACTAAATATATAAAGTTCAAAAAGTGAAATAAACATATATAAAGTTCAAAAGTGAAATATATATAAAGTCCAAAAGTGAAATATATAAAGTTCAAAAGTGAAATATATAAAGTTCAAAAGTGAAATATATAAAGTCCAAAAGTGAAATATATAAAAAGTTCAAAAGTGAAATATATAAAGTTCAAAAGTGAAATATATAAAGTTCAAAAGTGAAAAAAAGTATAAAAAGTCCAAAATATATATGTGAAATATATAAAAGTTCAAAAAAGAAATATATAAAGTTCAAAAAGTGAAATATATAAAGTCCAAAAGAAAATATATAAAGTTCAAAAAGTAGAAATATATAAAAAGTTCAAAAGTGAAATATATAAAGTCCAAAAGTGAAATATATAAAGTTCAAAAAGTGAAATATATAAAGTTCAAAAGTGAAATATATAAAGTTCCAAAAGTGAAATATATAAAAGTTCAAAAGTGAAATATATAAAGTTCAAAAAGTGAAAATATAAAGTCCAAAAGTCAAAATAAAGTGAAATATATAAAGTCCAAAAAGTGAAATATATAAAGTTCAAAAGTGAAATATATAAAGTTCAAAAAGTGAAATATATAAAGTTCAAAAGTGAAATATATAAAGTTCAAAAGTGAAATATATAAAGTTCAAAAAATTTGAAATATATAAAATTCAAAAAAGTGAAATATATAAAGTTCAAAAGTGAAATATATAAAGTCCAAAAGTGAAATATATAAAGTTCAAAAGTGAAAACATATAAAAGTTCAAAAGTGAAATATATAAAGTTCAAAAGTGAAATATATAAAGTTCAAAAAGTGAAATATATAAAGTTCAAAAGTGAAATATATAAAGTCAAAAGTGAAATATATAAAGTTCAAAAGTGAAATACATAAAAATATATAAAAGTTCAAAAGTGAAATATATAAAGTTCAAAAAAGTGAAATATATAAAGTTCAAAAGTGAAATATATAAAGTTCAAAAGTGAAATATATAAAGTTCAAAAGTGAAATATATAAAGTTCAAAAAAAGTGAAATATATAAAGTTCAAAAAGTGAAATATATAAAAAGTTCAAAAGTGAAATATATAAAGTTCAAAAGTGAAATATATAAAGTTCAAAAAGTGAAATATATAAAGTTCAAAAGTGAAATATATAAAGTTCAAAAGTGAAATATATAAAGTTCAAAAGTGAAATATATAAAGTTCAAAAGTGAAATATATAAAGTTCAAAAGTTTTGAAATATATAAAGTTCAAAAGTTTTGAAATATATAAAGTTCAAAAGTTTTGAAATATATAAAGTTCAAAAGTTTTGAAATATATAAAGTTCAAAAGTTTTGAAATATATAAAGTTCAAAAGTTTTGAAATATATAAAAGTTCAAAAGTTTTGAAATATATAAAGTTCAAAAGTTTGAAATATATAAAGTTCAAAAGTTTGAAATATATAAAGTTCAAAAGTTTTGAAATATATAAAAGTTCAAAAGTTTTGAAATATATAAAGTTCAAAAGTTTTAGGGTTTAGGGTTTTAGGTATCTTTATTTGTTTACACGCTATTGCTATATACAATGCCTGATGTCCGGGGTGGACTTGTGGCTACCGGCAGGTGTTGGCAGTTCCCGTGACCCTGCTTTTCAGGGGAGGGCGAACTGGACTATCGAGGGGCTGAGTCGTTGCTGTCTGTGGTTGTTGTACTTGTTGAGTTGTTTTCTTTGGCTGTAGTTGTCTTGTTGGTGGTGGTGTAGGCGTTTGACAACCGTTACTGAATTGACACAGAGTCTGTGAATAAGCTGTGACAGATATGCATATCGTTTCATTGAATATGAGATATGATACAGTGGCTCACCAGTGTATCATACTCACTACCGCATCACCGGGTCGCGATGTGCGACTGTGCCTGCCGGTAGGCATTCAAGGAGGATGTGTTCGGGGCGGGGGGGGCGTTTCATCGCGAGGTGTTCGATGATATATGTGCTATTCAACTTCAAGTCAATGCATATTTGTCGCAGGCATATTCGCCAGCGTCTGATCAAGTCAGGCGGAGTCACGCTACTACATATGTAAGATAGTGTAATGTCTATTGGGATGTCATTGTCGAAGTCCTGGTCAATGTCAAACAGGGGTGTATGTGGTGGTTTGGGAGTTTGCGTGTCCAATGCTGGGGTGCCGCTATATAGGCGCTAGCCTCTGGGTGTAGTGTGTTGAAATCCATTTGCGGATTATCTAGCCATAGTGTTCTGTGCGCTTGTTCGAAGCGAGGTCTGCGCTCTAACGAAGGCCAGATATAATCGTTTTGTGGGTGTTCCGAGTCTACGAGGAGGTGTGTACTATTGTGGTCATGAATCGTGGCACTGGGAACACACAGTTCATCAGTACTTGGGGTGGTATGGGTCCTTTGTGCAAGTACACCAGCTGGTCGTGTAGTGTGAGCATGTCTGTATAGCGCTTACGGGTGCTTAGGGCGTCAAGTAGGTTGCTATCAACTACAATCTCTTTCTGTGGTGAGATGAGTTTGGACATGTAGGGGAGCACGAGGGCACATTTGAAGTGTGATGTGGTGAAAGGTGTTTTGCTGCAGCCAATGCATGTGAGACCTGCTGCCGGGGTCTTTTCTAGCGTGAACATATACCTGTTCGTGACGTATAGTGCGACGATCGTTGGGACTCTGAATAGGAGACTGCTGAAGCTGTGATGTTCGAGGGGCGTGTCGAGTCGGTACCGCTCTTCCTCGCCTGGGTAGATGAGTCCAAATCGGAGTTCGCGAGCCGCTTGTCGATGTAGTGCGCTTTCCTTTTGTTTGGTTTTCTGTTTGTGTAGGCTTGTTTGAGTTTCCTGTATGTTATGAACGGAGGGTAGTGGAGTATGTTCTCGCGAGCGAGCATAGTGAGTCTCATAGGGGTGAATATGGTTGCCTTGTTTGCCCAGATATTCCTGTAGAGGATTTCTGTCTGACATACGAGTTATGTGATTTATAAGACTCACGCATTGCCAAGTGCATAGTGCTCGTGCGTCGAGGAGTCCACAGAACTGAATTTGTTTCAGCATAGTCGGTGTGGCTTTTGTTGGGGCCTTTTTTGTGCCGCAGTGGATGTGATATATCCAGTGGCTTTATGAATTACGACATCAAGTTTGTCGAGTTGCGCATTGATATTTGTTTTGAGTGAAGAGTGTGATAGTGGAATAAAAGCAAGACCGTAAGTGATTTTCGAAAGTATAAATACTCGAAAGATCATAAGCTTGTTGTGGGGGTGTAGGTGGGTCCCAGCTCGAAAGCCAAGCGGGCCACTGTGGCTGATTGAATCATTTAGTGTATTTATACGCGTTTCTAGCATTTGTACCAATGTCTATTCCCTTGGGTCCCATAGGGAATCCCAAGTATCTAGCAGTGGGGTGTGCGTCAATACTATTCAGTCCGAGCATGAATGTGTGTGCCAGTTTGGGATTTTGCGGTGCTACATATATTGATTTCTTTGGGTGGAATTCAACACCAGAGCGTTTACCCCATACATAGGCATGGTTGAGGCTTAGTTGCAACTTTAAGATGGTCGCGATTGTATATTGATAGGTCGTCGACCCAGCCGAGAAAGCCTCGGGGTCAACTTTAGCAAGACTATCAAGTAGCGGGTCAATGTATATGTTGAAGAGTGTTGGAGTTATTGGGTCGCCCTGTGTTAGACCATGAGCACGTGTGAATATAGGTCCAAGGACTTGTTGATATGTAATACGAGAAGCTACATTGTGGTACATGTTTTGGAATAAGGTGATTAATGGGGTGGGTACCCGTCTATTATGCAGAAGACGCCACAGACGATCAAGTTTAACTGAGTCATATGCTTTCTTAATGTCCAAGAAATACCTGGTGTGTGTGTTGGGCTGTGGGGCTTGATTGGTTGATGTATTCGTGTAGCGTGAGGGCGTGTGTAAAGCAAGAGTAGCCTGATTTGAACCCACCTTGTCTGCTATGTGTTTTAAAGGCAGAGAGCTGATTCATGTAACTCAGCAGTACTATTTGGAAGATACGTCGTAGTATCTGTGTGAGCGTTATAGGTCGGAAGAATTCTGGACCTGACGGTACCTCAGTTTTGGGAATAGGCACAATGAGTGTGCACAGCCAGGCCGACGGAATGTTACCCGTGTGTAGTATCTTGTTGAACAGATAGTTGAATACTTTGAGGATTGGTGACTTGGGGTTTGGTTTACCCTCCTGATCGTGTCCTATTGGGTATATTTCGATAGCTGCTTTGAGAATATCGATATGTATTCCGTCGGGCCGGAACCCTTTCGGCTATCATATGCTAATATAACTTGCATGATGTGTGCGGTAGTAAAGATATCTTGGTCTAGAGGTATGAATTCAGTGTGGTTTTCTTCTGGTATTTTGTAAAGGTGTTTTCTGGTTGAATAGTTTTTCCAGAAACGAGCTAATGATATGTGCAGTTGGTTCTGTTGTGTTTGGTATAGATGGTTGTTTGGATTGTGATTTCTTTTGTTTGGTATATAATTTCACAATGGCGGTGTTGTGGATGCGCTCGGTAGCGCGTAATGGTGTGTGTGATCTGTGGGGGGTTTGACTTCCAGATAGTAACCATAAAATGTTCCTTGTGCTACTTTCCATAGTTTGTTGATTATCGTATCATATACTGATGTGATTTTTGTCTTGATCTGCATTTTGAATGAGTTGTAGCCATGAACTAGAGTTAGCCCGTATTCTTGCTCGAAATGTATTTGCATAGCGTGGATTGTTGCAATTATACGTTCGAATTCGGTATCTATTGTACCCGTGTGCTGGCATACATTCCATGGATGTAGGCATAGTACTGGGGTATTGTATGTCTGGTGATTGAATGTTGAGTGAAAACACCCATTCATGATCGGTTTTGAGTGAAATGTCTGCGGCTTTGATGAGTGTGAGCAGTGTTCTCATACGTGATTGAGCGTAGACGTGATCAACACGTATGTTCGCTGATTGGTTTGGTGTTATATGGTCCATTTGGTGTAGCTGAGTATAGTATTCGATAGATTTTCTACGGTCGGGATATTTAATGAGGAAGTCATTATATTCTGTATCGCGGAAATTCATATCTCCAACTAGCACATGAGGTTTGCAGTTGAGTGCCATTAAAGTTTTGTATACGTCATTTCCTAGGTGTGGTGCTAAATAGACACATGCTATGGTGACCATGCGAAAGGTAAATGCTACAAAGTATTGGCTTTGTGCATGTAGTTTGAAATCATTGGAGCTATGTCTACTTATTAAGGCTACACCGTTGTTTCTACCACCACGGTGTATACTACTAGATGGGGGTGACGCATAGATAAGGTTGGTATTACTTTCATTGCAAACTTCATTGAGGCGGTCTGTATAGCCCCACGTCTCTACTAAACATAGGGCGTCACATTGACTGCATAGTTTACGTATTGCTCTGTATTGTGCTTGTGTGTTTTTCAGTGAGTTTAGGTTGACATAATACACGAGAATGTCACTCATTGCGATTTCGTCTTACTAGTGGTTCGGTTTTGTTTGAATGCAGCAAGCTCTTTCTCTGTTTCTGCATCAGATATTTGTGGAGATTTTGAACTATCGCCTAAGACTGACGCTATTTCGTCATCTGACATATAGTGCTCTGAGACTTCACCGGTGTGTTCATCATCGCTTGAATCTTCGATTCTAGCTTTAACTGTGTTTCTATTTGCTTCGTCTCCACTAATTATAATTCGTTTGGGGTTTCTTGAGGACGAATTAGTATGTGTCCGTGATGTGTTTGGGTCTGCGATTGGTGGTAGTGTTGCGGGTGCTGTGGGTTTAGATTTTGGTGGGTGGGTGTGTGCTGTTTCGTATGTCAGTGGTTTTCGTGGTTGTATTGGTGTAGTATTGTGGGGTTGTTGGGTTCTATTGGGTTTGGGCTGAGGTTGGGAGGTTTGGTGGTGGTTTTCGGTACTCTACTGAGTAGGTGAGTTAGGACTCTAGGGTATTGGGGTGGACATTTATCGCGAGCTAGTGCGCTGGTATGAGCATTTTCTAGACGTTTGCGAGCGCCTTCTATTGCGATTGGGTTGGTTACGTTAGCGGGGTCTGCACCCTTGTTAATGCGCCAACCACGAGCAAGTAGGATTTGTTTGGTTTTGATTGCAAAACGTGTGGGGACTACAAGTTCTACTGCGCTACGATCTTTGTAGAGGTATGACGCGTGCAATATGGGGATGTATTTCAGCAAATGAAAGTTCCAAAGCCATTTGGAGAGATGCTTGTTTGTCGGTAGCGTACCGTCTTCTAGTGCATGTGTGTTGCAACTAAAATATAGAGCTGTGAGATCCCAATCCTCTTGGCAATCCCAAATAGAGGGTGGCTTTGCTTGGTTGGAATAGATTTGTTTGTGCCTCACGTTGAGGAGGAGCTGCGTGTTTGATTGAGCATATCTTTGTATGTTGTGGGCTTGTCCTTGTTTGCAGGAGTTTGTAGTAGTCCTGGCGTGTGCGTTACTGTGGTATCTGGGATATGTATAGGATGTTGGTTTGTGGCAGTGCAATGTGGGTTGTTTTTTTGATGCTAGTTGCTGTTGGAGTTTCGCATTTTCACATGTTAGGGCGTGATTCTGCTCTAGTAGAGTTTTGTTTGTGTGTTCTAATTTCTCTAAACGTGCGAGGATCTCCTCCACACCACTTACCTTGTGAGTCCCTTCTGTAGATGAACATACCTTTTGATGCAATCCTCGAAGTAGGTCATCTTCTCTATCAGGGGTAGTACAATCGCCTTCAGTTTCTCATCTAACTCTGTGGATTGATGGACTCCTCCAGAGGGGGGGGCCCCGGCCATAGTGTCGGCTAACGATCAAGTAATTTGATTTTCGATTGATAACAAGTCTGTTTGGTCCAGTGGTAAATTGCCTGGTTTGGTGTGGTGCGGTCACGTGTTCGATTCTGGGTCGGGTCGAAAATTTTCTGGGTCTGTGTGATTTCTTTGAAATGTGTTCACTTTCGCACTGTGTATGTTGAGTTCACATCTAAAGTGAGATTTCGAGTGTCAGCAGTTTGAGATGTGCTTGAAATATATAAAGTTCAAAAGTGAAATATATAAAAGTTCAAAAGTGAAATATATAAAGTTCAAAAGTGAAATATATAAAGTTCAAAAGTGAAATATATAAAGTTCAAAAGTGAAATATATAAAGTAAAAGTGAAATATAAAAGTTCAAAAGTGAAATATATAAAGTTCAAAAGTGAAATATATAAAGTTCAAAAGTGAAATATATAAAAGTTCAAAAGTGAAATATATAAAGTTCAAAAGTGAAATATATAATAGTTCAAAAGTGAAATATATATAAGTTCAAAAGTGAAATATAAAAGTTCAAAAAGTGAAATATATAAAGTTCAAAAAAGTGAAATATATATAAAGTTCAAAAAGTGAAATATAAATAGTTCAAAAGTGAAATATAAAAGTTCAAAAGTGAAATATATAAAAGTTCAAAAGTGAAATATATAAAAAGTTCAAAAGTGAAATATATAAAAAGTTCAAAAGTGAAATATAAAAAGTTCAAAAGTGAAATATAAATAGTCCAAAAGTGAAATATATAAAGTTCAAAAGTGAAATATATAAAGTTCAAAAGTGAAATATATAAAGTTCAAAAGTGAAATATATAAAGTTCAAAAGTGAAATATATAAAGTTCAAAAGTGAAATATAAATAAGTTCAAAAGTGAAATATATAAAAAGTTCAAAAGTAAAATATATAAATAGTTCAAAAAAAGTGAAATATATAAAGTTCAAAAGTGAAATATATAAAAGTTCAAAAGTGAAATATATAATAGTTCAAAAGTGAAATATATATAAGTTCAAAAAAGTGAAATATATATAGTTCAAAAAAGTGAAATATATAAAGTTCAAAAGTGAAATATATATAGTTCAAAAGTGAAATATATATAGTTCAAAAGTGAAATATATAAAGTTCAAAAGTGAAATATATAAAGTTCAAAAGTGAAATATATAAAGTTCAAAAGTAAATATATAAAAGTTCAAAAGTGAAATATATAAAAGTTCAAAAAATTGAAATATATAAAAATAGTTCAAAAGTGAAATATAAAAGTTCAAAAGTGAAATATATAAAGTTCAAAAGTGAAATATAAATAGTTCAAAAGTGAAATATATAAAAGTTCAAAAGTGAAATATATAAAGTTCAAAAGTGAAATATAAATAGTTCAAAAAAAGTGAAAATATATAAAGTTCAAAAGTGAAATATATAAAGTTCAAAAGTGAAATATATATAAAGTTCAAAAGTGAAATATATAAAGTTCAAAAAGTGAAAATATATAAAGTTCAAAAGTTCAAAAGTGAAATATATATAGTTCAAAAAGTGAAATATATAAAGTTCAAAAGTGAAATATATAATAGTTCAAAAGTGAAATATATATAGTTCAAAAGTGAAATATATAAAGTTCAAAAGTGAAATATATAAAGTTCAAAAAGTGAAATATATATAGTTCAAAAGTGAAATATATAAAAAGTTCAAAAAGTGAAATATAAAAGTTCAAAAGTGAAATATATAAAGTTCAAAAGTGAAATATATAAAGTTCAAAAGTGAAATATAAATAGTTCAAAAGTGAAATATATAAAGTTCAAAAGTGAAATATAAAAGTTCAAAAGTGAAATATATAAAGTTCAAAAGTGAAATATATATAGTTCAAAAAAGTGAAATATATAAAGTTCAAAAAAGTGAAATATATAAAGTTCAAAAAGTGAAATATATAAAGTTCAAAAAATGAAATATATAAAGTTCAAAAGTGAAATATATAAAGTTTCAAAAAGTGAAATATATAAAAAGTTCAAAAGTGAAATATATAAAGTTCAAAAGTGAAATATATAAAAGTTCAAAAGTGAAATATATAAAGTTCAAAAGTGAAATATATAAAAGTTCAAAAGTGAAAATATATAAAGTTCAAAAAGTGAAATATATAAAGTTCAAAAGTGAAATATATAAAGTTCAAAAGTGAAATATATAAAGTTCAAAAGTGAAATATATAAAAGTTCAAAAGTAAATATATAAAGTTCCAAAAGTTATAAAAGTTCAAAAAAATATAAAAAGTTCAAAAAGTGAAATATATAAAGTTCAAAAGTGAAATATAAAAGTTCAAAAGTGAAATATAATAAAAAGTTCAAAAGTGAAATATAAATAGTTCAAAAGTGAAATATATAAAGTCCAAAAGTTCAATATAAAAGTTCAAAAGTGAAATATATAAAGTTCAAAAGTGAAATATATAAAAGTTCAAAAAGTGAAATATAAAAAGTCCAAAAGTGAAATATATAAAGTTCAAAAGTATATAAAGTTCAAAAAGTGAAATATATAAAGTTCCAAAGTGAAATATATAAAAGTTCAAAAGTGAAATATATAAAGTTCAAAAGTGAAATATAAAAAGTTCAAAAGTGAAATATATAATAGTTCAAAAGTGAAATATAAAAGTTCAAAAGTGAAATATATAAATAGTTCAAAAAGTGAAAATATAAAAGTTCAAAAGTGAAATATAAAAAAAAAGTTCAAAATATATAAAGTGAAAAGTAAATATATAAGTCCGTTCAAAAGTGAAATATAAATAAAGTTCAAAAGTGAAATATAAAAAGTTCAAAAAGTGAAATATATAAAGTTCAAAAGTGAAATATATAAAAGTTCAAAAGTGAAATATAAAAAGTAAATATATAAAGTTCAAAAGTGAAAATATAAAAAGTTCAAAAGTGAAATATATATAGTTCAAAAGTGAAATATAAAAGTTCAAAAGTGAAATATATAAAGTTCAAAAGTGAAATATATATAGTTCAAAAGTGAAATATATAAAAGTTCAAAAAAATTGAAATATAAAAGTTCAAAAGTGAAATATATAAAGTTCAAAAAGTGAAATATATATAAGTTCAAAAGTGAAATATATAAAGTTCAAAAGTGAAATATATAAAGTTCAAAAGTGAAATATATAAAGTTCAAAAGTGAAAATATATAAAGTTCAAAAGTGAAATATATAAAGTTCAAAAGTGAAATATATATAGTTCAAAAGTGAAAAATATATAAAGTTCAAAAGTGAAATATATAAAGTTCAAAAGTGAAATATATAAAGTTCAAAAGTGAAATATATAAAAAGTTCAAAGAAGTGAAATATAAAGTTCAATATAAATATATAAAGTTCAAAAGTGAAATATATAAAGTTCAAAAGTGAAATATATAAAGTTCAAAAGTGAAATATATAAAGTTCAAAAGTGAAATATATAAAGTTCAAAAGTGAAATATATATAGTTCAAAAAAGTGAAATATATAAAGTTCAAAAGTGAAATATATAAAGTTCAAAAGTGAAATATATAAAGTTCAAAAGTTCATATATAAAGTTCAAAAGTGAAATATATAAAGTTCAAAAGTGAAATATAAAGTAAAAAAAGAGAAAAATATATAAAGTTCAAAAAGTAAATATAAAGTTCAAAAGTGAAATATATAAAGTTCAAAGTGAAATATATAAAGTTCAAAAGTTTTAGGGTTTAGGGTTTAGGGTTTAGGGTTTAGGGTTTAGGGTTTAGGGTTTAGGGTTTAGGGGTTTAGGGTTTAGGGTTTAGGAGTTTAGGAGTTTAGGGTTTAGGAGTTTAGGGGTTTAGGAGTTTAGGGCCTTAGGGTTTAGGGTTTAGGGTTTAGGGTTTTAGGGTTTAGGGTTTAGGTTTTAGGGTTTAGGGTTTAGGGTTTAGGGTTTAGGGTTTAGGGTTTAGGGCCTTTAGGTACCTTTATTTGTTTACACGCTATTGCTATATACAATGCCTGATGTCCGGGGTGGACTTGTGGCTACCGGCAGGTGTTGGCAGTTCCCGTGACCCTGCTTTTCAGGGGGGCGAACTGGACTGTCTAGGGCTGAGTCGTTTTCGGTCTGTGGTTGTTGTACTTGTTGAGTTGTTTTCTTTGGCTGTAGTTTTGTTAGTGGTGTGGGTGTTTGACAACCGTAACTGGATTGACACAGAGTCTGTGAGTAAGCTGTGACAGATATGCATATCGTTTCATTGAATATGAGGTATGATACAGTGGCTCACCAGTGTATCATACTCACTACCGCATCACCGGGTCGCGATGTGCGACTGTGCCTGCCGGTAGGCATTCAGGAGGGTGTGGGCGGGGCGGGGGGCGTTTCATCGCGCTGTGTTCGTTGATATATGTGCTATTCAACTTCAGGTCAATGCATATTTGTCGCAGGCATATTCGCCAGCGTCTGATCAAGTCAGGCGGAGTCACGCTACTACATATGTAGGATAGTGTAATGTCTATTGGGATGTCATTGTCTAAGTCCTGGTCAATGTCAAACAGGGGTGTATGTGGTGGTTCGGGAGTTTGCGTGTCCAGTGCTGGGGCGCCGCTATATAGGCGCTAGCCTCTGGATGTAGTGTGTTGAAGTCCATTTGCGGGTTATCTAGCCACAGTGTTCTGTGGGCTTGTTCGAAACGACGTCTGCGGTCTAACGAAGGCCAAGTATAATCGTTCTGTGGGTGTTCTGAGTCTACGAGGAGAGTGTGTACTATTGTGGTCATGAACCGTGGCACTGGGAACACACAGTTCAGCAGTACTTGGGGTGGTATGGGTCCTTTGTGCAAGTACACCAGCTGGTCGTGTAGTGTGAGCATGTCTGTGTAGCGCTTACGGGTGCTAAGGGCGTCAAGTAAGTTGCTATCAACTACAATCTCTTTCTTTGGTGAGATGAGTTTGGACATGTAGGGCAGCACGAGGGACACTTGAAGTGTGATGTGGTGAAAGGTGTTTTGCTGCAGCCAATGCATGTGAGACCTGCCGGGGTCTTTTCTAGCGTGAACATATACCTGTTCGTGACGTACAGTGCGACGATCGTTGGTACTCTGAATAAGAGACTGCTGAAGCTGTGATGTTCGAGTGGCGTGTCGAGTCGGTACCGCTCTTCCTCGCCTGGGTAGATGAGTCCAAATCGGAGTTCGCGAGCCGCTTGTCGGTGTAGTGCGCTTTCCTTTTGTTTGGTTTTCTGTTTGTGTATGCTTGTTTCAGTTTCCTGTATGTTATGAACGGAGGGTAGTGAAGTATGTTCTCGCGAGCGAGCATAGTGAGTCTCATAGGGGTGAATATGGTTGCTTGTTTGCCCAGATATTCCTGTAGAGGATTTCTGTGTGACATACGAGTTATATGATTTATAAGACTCACGCACTGCCAAGTGCATAATGCCCGTGCGTTGAGGAGTCCACAGAACTGAATTTGTTTCAGCATAGTTGGTGTGGCTTTTGTTGGGGTCTTTTTTGTGCGGCAGTGGAAAGAATGTATCCAGAGGCCTTATGGATTACGGTATCGAGCTTGTCGAGTTGTGTATTGATTTGTGATGTGAGTGAGTAGTGTGATAGTGGGATGAAAGCAAGACCGTAAGTGATTTTGGAGAGTATAAATACTCGGAAGATCATGAGCTTGTTGTGTGGGTGTAGGTGGGTCCCAGCTCGGAAGCCAAGGGGCCGCTGTGGCTTATGGATTCATTCAGAGTATTGATGCGTGTTTCCAACATTTGTACAATGTCTATTCCCTTGGGTCCCATAGGGAATCCCAAGTATCTAGCAGTGGGGTGTGCATCTATACCATTCAGTCCGAGCATGAACTTGTGTGCTAGTTTGGGATTTTGCGGTGCTACATATATCGATTTCTTTGGGTGGAATTCAACACCGGAGCGTTTGCCCCATACATAAGCATGGTTGAGGCCTAGTTGCAACTTGGTGTGATCGCGGTTGTATAATGCTAGGTCGTCGACCCAGCCAAGGAAGCCTCGGGGTCGACTTTAGCAAGGCTATCAAGTAGCGGGTCAATGTATATGTTGAAGAGAGTGTGGGGTGATTGGATCACCCTGAGTTAGACCATGAGCACGTGTGAATATAGGCCCGAGGACTTGTTGATATGTAATACGAGACACTACATTATGGTACATGTTTTGGAAAAGGGTGATCAATGGGGTGGGTACCCGTCGATTGTGTAGAAGGCGCCAGAGGCGGTCAAGTTTGACTGAGTCATATGCTTTCTTAATGTCCAGGAATACCTGGTGGGTGTGTTGGGCTGTAGGGCTTGATTGATTGATGTATTCGTGTAGCGTGAGGGCGTGTGTGAAGCAAGAGTAGCCTGATTTGAACCCGCCTTGTCTGCTATGTGTTTTTAAAGGCAGACAGCTGATTCATGTAACTCAGCAGTACTATTTGAAAGATACGACGCAGTATCTGTGTGAGCGTTATAGGTCGAAAGAATTCTGGCCCTGTGGGTACCTCAGTTTTGGGAATGGGCACGATAAGCGTGCACAGCCAGGCTGACGGCACGTTACCCGTATGTAGTATCTTGTTGAACAGGTAATTGAGGACTTTAAGAATTGGTGACTTGGGATTTGGTTTACCCTCCTGATCGTGTCCTATGGGATAGACTTCGATAGCTGCTTTGAGAATATCAATATGTATTCCGTCCGGGCCGGAGCCCTTCCGGCTATCATATGCTAGTATGGCTTGCATGATATGTGCGGTGGTGAAGATATCTTGGTCGAGAGGTATGAATTCAGTATGGGTTTCTTCTGGTATTTTGTAAGGTATTTTCTGGTTAAATAGCTTTTGCAGGAATGAGCTAATGATGTGTGCTGTTGGTTCTGTTGTGTTGGGTATTGATGGTTGTTTGGACAGTGATTTCTTTTGTTTAGTGAATAATTTCACAATGGTGGTATTATGGATACGCTCGGTAGCGCAAATGGTGTGTGGGATCTGTGGGGGGGTTTGTTTTCCAGATAGTAACCGTAGAATGTGCCTTGTGCTACTTTCCATAGCTTGTTAACTATCGTATCATATACTGATGTGATTTTGTCTTGATTTGCATTCTGGATAAGTCGTAGCCATGACTTAGAGTTAGCTCTTATTCTTGCTCGAAAGGTATTTGCGTAGCGCGGGTTGTTGCAATTATAAGTTCGAATTCGGTATCTGTTGTACCCGTGTGCTGGCATACATTCTATGGATGTAGGCATAGTACTGGGGTGTTGTATGTCTGGTGATTGAATGTTGAGTGAAAACACCCATTCATGATCGGATTTGAGTGAAATGTCTGCGGCTTTGATGAGTGTGAGCAGTGTTCTCGTACGTGATTGAGCGTAGACGTGATCAACACGTATGTTTGCTGATTGGTTTGGTGTTATATGGTCCATTTGGTGTAGCTGAGTATAGTATTCGATAGATTTTCTACGGTCGGGATATTTAATGAGGAAGTCATTATATTCTGTATCGCGGAAATTCATATCTCAACTAGCACATGAGGTTTGCAGTTGAGTGCCATTAAAGTTTTGTATACGTCATTTCCTAGGTGTGGTGCTAAGTAGACACATGCTATGGTGACCATGCGAAAGGTAAATGCTACAAAGTATTGGCTTTGTGCATGTAGTTTGAAATCATTGGAGCTATGTCTACTTATTAAGGCTACACCGTTGTTTCTACCACCACGGTGTATATACTACTAGATGGGGGGTGACGCATAGATAAGGTTGGTATTACTTTCATTGCAAACTTCATTGAGGCGGTCTGTGTAGCCCCACGTCTCTACTAAACATAGGGCGTCACATTGACTGCATAGTTTACGTATTGCTCTGTATTGTGCTTGTGTGTTTTTTCAGTGAGTTTAGGTTGACATAATACACGAGAATGTCACTCATTGCGATTTCGTCTTACTAGTGGTTCGGTTTTGTTTGAATGCAGCAAGCTCTTTCTCTGTTTCTGCATCAGATATTTGTGGGGATTTCGAACTATCGCCTAAGACTGACGCTATTTCGTCATCTGACATATAGTGCTCTGAGACTTCGTCGGTGTGTTCATCATCGCTTGAATTTTCGATTCTAGCTTTAACTGTGTTTCTATTTGCTTCGTCTCCACTAATTATAATTCGTTTGGGGTTTCTTGAGGACGAATTAGTATTGTCCGTGATGTTGTTTGGGTCTGCGATTGGTGGTAGTGTTGCGGGTGCTGTGGGTGTAGATTTTCCGGTGGGTGGGTGTGTGCTGTTTCGTATGTCAGTGGTTTCGTGGTTGTATAATTATGGATAGTATTGGGGGTTGTGGTATCTATTGGGTTTGGGCTGGATTGAGGAGGTTTGGTGGTGGTTTTCGGTACTCTACTGAGTAGGTGAGTTAGGACTCTAGGGTATTGTGGTGGACATTTATCGCGAGCTAGTGCGCTGGTATGAGCATTTTCTAGACGTTTGCGAGCGCCTTCTATTGCGATTGGGTTGGTTACGTTAGCGGGGTCTGCACCCTTGTTAATGCGCCAACCACGAGCAAGTAGGATTTGTTTAGTTTTGATTGCAAAACGTGTGGGGACTACAAGTTCTACTGCGCTACGATCTTTGTAAAGGTATGACGCGTGCAGTATGGGGATGTATTTCAGCAAATGAAAGTTCCAAAGCCATTTGGAGAGATGCTTGTTTGTCGGTAGCGTACCGTCTTCTAGTGCATGTGTGTTGCAACTAAAGTATAAGGCTGTGAGATCCCAATCTTCTTGGCAATCCCATATAGAGGGTGGCTTGCTGGGTTGGAATAGATTTGCTTGTGCCTCCCTTGAGGAGGAGTTGCGTGTTTGATTCAACATATCTTTGTACGTTATAGGCTTGTCCTTGTTTGCAGGAGTTTGTATAAGTCCTGGCGTGTGCGTAATGTGGTATCTGGGATACGTATACGGTGTTGGTTTGTGGCAGTGCTCTGTGGGTTGTTTTGGATGCAAGTTGCTGTTGGAGTTTCGCATTTTCACATTTTAGGGCGTGGTTCTGCTCTAGTAGAGTTTTGTTTGAGTGTTCTAATTTCTTTAAACGTGCGAGGATCTCCTCCACACTACTTACCTTGTGAGTCCCTTCTGTAGATGAACATACCTTTTTTGATGCAATCCTCAAGTAGGTCATCTTCTCTATCAGGGTAGTACAATCGCCTTCAGTTTCTCGTCTAACTCTGTGGGTTGATGGACTCCTCCAGAGGGCGGGGCCCCCCCCCATAGTGTCGGCTAACGATCAAGTGATTTGATTTTCGATTGATAACAGGTCTGTTTGGTCCAGTGGTAAATTGCCTGGTTTGGTGTGGTGCGGTCACGTGTTCGATTCTGGGTCGGGTTGAAAATTTTCTGGGGTCTGTGTGATTTCTTTGAAATGTTTTCACTTTCGCACTGTGTATGTTGAGTTCACATCTAAAGTGAGATTTCAGTGTCAGCAGTTTGAGATGTGCTTGAAATATAAATAGTTCAAAAGTGAAATATAAATAGTTCAAAAGTTTTTTTTTAGGGTTTAGGGTTTTTTTTTTTAGGGTTTTAGGGTTTTAGGGTTTAGGTACCTTTATTTGTTTACACGCTATTGCTATATACAATGGCTTGTGTCCGAAGACCTGTGGCGGCCGGCAGGTGTCGCAGTTTGTGCCTTAATCCCTGTTTTCTCAGGTAGAGGCTAACTGAACTGTCTAATGGCTGAGCTGTTGCGCTGCGTTTAGTTGCTATGTGGCTTGGTTTCTTTGGGTATGTAGTTCTATGGGTTGTTTTAGTAGTAGTTTGTAAATCTAACTGGTTGGGAACAAGTGCTGAGAATATACTATGACCGATTTGCATTTCGTATTACTGAATATGAGAGAGAGACCAGTAGCGGCACTACTGTCTCGGACTCACTACCGCATCACCGGGTTGCAATTTGCAGCTGTGTCTGCCGGTAGGCGCTTAGAGACGGATGTGTTCTAGGGTTTTTTAGGGTTTAGGGTTTAGGTACCTTTATTTGTTTACGCTATTGCTATATACAATGGCTTGTGTCCGAAGACCTGTGGCGGCCGGCAGGTGTCGCAGTTTGTGCCTTAATCCTGTTTTCTCAGGTAGAGGCTAACTGAACTGTCTAATGGCTGGGTTGTTGCGCTGCGTTTAGTTTGCTATGTGGTTTTGGTTTCTTTGGGTATGTAGTTCTATGGGGTTGTTTTAGTAGTAGTTTGTAAATCCTAACTGGTTGGAAACAAGTGCTGAGAATATACTATGACCGATTTGCATTTCGTGTTACTGAATATAAGGAGAGAGACCAGTAGCGGCACTACTGTCTCGAGACTCACTACCACATCACCGGGTTGCGATTTGCATCTGTGTCTGCCGGTAGGCTGCGCCAGCGGATGTGTTCACAAGGAGGTGGGCGTTTCATCGCAGGATGTTTTGTTGATATAATTGCTATTCAGCTTCAAGTCAATACAAATCTGTCTCGCAGGCATGTTTGCCCAACACTTGGCCATCAAATCAAGTGGATCTAGACTGCTAGTAATGATATAGGAAAGTGATATCTATTGGGGATTTTAGGAGTTGAGTTTTAGGAGTTTAGGGATTGATTTGTTTTAGGAGTTTAGAGTTTTAAGTTTTGGAGTTGGAGTTTTGGAGTTTAGGAGTTTAGAGTTTAGGGTTAGGAGTTTAGT
>LUCW03001406.1:0-65995 GCA_001586965.3 Sphaeroforma sirkka | reverse complement strand
TGTAGGTGGGTGCCGGCTCGAAAGCCAAGCGGAGCCCACTGTGGCTGATTGAATCGCTTGAGTGTATTTATACGCGTTTATTTTGCGGTGCTACGTATATTGATTTCTTTGGGTGGAATTCACCCCCGAGCGTTTACCCCATACATAAGCATGGTTGAGAGGCTTAGTTGCAATTTAAGATGGATCGCGGTTGTATATTGATAGGTCGTCTACCCAGCCGAGAGAAAGCCTCGGGGGTCAACTTTAGCAAGACTATCAGTAGCGGGTCAATGTATATGTTGAAGAGTGTTGGAGTTATTGGGTCACCCTGTGTTAAGACCATGGGCACGTGTAAGAATATAGGTCCAAGGACTTGTTGGTATGTAATACGAGGAAGCTACATTGTGGTACATGTTTTGGAATAAGGTGATTAATGGGTGGGTACCCGTCGATTATGCGAAGACGCCAGAGGCGATCAAGTTTGACTGAGTCATATGCTTTCTTAATGTCAAGGAGAATACCTGGTGGTGTGTGTTGGGCTGTGGGGCTTGATTGATTGATGTATTCGTGTAGCGTGAGGGCGTGCGTGAAGCAAGAGTAGCCTGATTTGAACCCACCTTGTCCTGCTATGTGTTTTTGAACGCAGACAGCTGATTCATGTAACTCAGTAGTACTATTTGAAAGATACGACGCAGTATCTGTGTGAGCGTTATAGGTCGGAAGAATTCTGGACCTGACGGCACCTCTGTTTTGGGTATAGGTACGATAAGAGTGCACAAAGCCAGGCCGACGGAATGCTACCCGTATGTAGTATCTTGTTGAACAGATAGTTGAGGACTTTGAGAATTGGTGACTTGGGGTTTGGTTTACCCTCCTGATTGTGTCCTATTGGGTATATTTCGATAGCTGCTTTTAGAATATCGATATGTATTCCGTCGGGGCCGGAACCCTTTCGGCTATCGTATGCTAATATAACTTGCATGATATGTGCGGTAGTAAAGATATCTTGACCCTAGAGGTATGAATTCAGTGTGGTTTTCTTCCGGTATTTTGTAAGGTGTTTTCTGATTGAATAGTTTTTCCAGAAACGAGCTGATGATATGTGCAGTCAGTTCTGTTGTGTTTGGTATAGAGGGTTGCTTGGATTGTGATTTCTTTTGTTTGGTATATAATTTGACAATGGCGGTGTTATGGATGCGCTCGGTAGCACAATGGTGTGTGTGATCTGTGGGGTTTGACTCGAGATAGTAACCATAAAATGTTCCTTGCGCTACTTTCCATAGTTTGTTGATTATTGTATCATATACTGATTTGATGTTGTCTTGATCTGTGTTTTGAATGAGCCGTAGCCATGAACTACAGTTAGCCCGTATTCTTGCTCGAAATGTATTTGCATAGTGTGGATTGTTGCAATTATACGTTCGAATTCGGTATCTATTGTACCCGTGTGCTGGCATACATTCCACAGATGTAGGCATAGTACTGGGGTTATTGTATGTCTGGTGATTGAATGTTGAGTGAAAACACCCATTCATGATCGGTTTTGAGTGAAATGTCTGCGGCTTTGATGAGTGTGAGCAGTGTTCTCGTACGTGATTGAGCGTAGACGTGATCAACACGTATGTTCGCTGATTGGTTTGGTGTTATATGGTCCATTTGGTGTAGCTGAGTATAGTATTCGATAGATTTTCTACGGTCGGGATATTTAATGAGGAAGTCATTATATTCAGTATCGCGGAAATTCATATCTCCAACTAGCACATGAGGTTTGCAGTTGAGTGCCATTAAAGTTTTGTATACGTCATTTCCTAGGTGTGGTGCTAAATAGACACATGCTATGGTGACCATGCGAAAGGTAAATGCTACAAAGTATTGGCTTTGTGCATGTAGTTTGAAATCATTGGAGCTATGTCTACTTATTAAGGCTACACCGTTGTTTCTACCACCACGGTGTATACTACTAGATGGGGGTGACGCATAGATAAGGTTGGTATTACTTTCATTGCAAACTTCATTGAGGCGGTCTGTATAGCCCCACGTCTCTACTAAACATAGGGCGTCACATTGACTGCATAGTTTACGTATTGCTCTGTATTGTGCTTGTGTGTTTTCAGTGAGTTTAGGTTGACATAATACACGAGAATGTCACTCATTGCGATTTCGTCTTACTAGTGGTTCGGTTTTGTTTGAATGCAGCAAGCTCTTTCTCTGTTTCTGCATCAGATATTTGTGGGGATTTCGAACTATCGCCTAAGACTGACGCTATTTCGTCATCTGACATATAGTGCTCTGAGACTTCACCGGTGTGTTCATCATCGCTTGAATCTTCGATTCTAGCTTTAACTGTGTTTCTATTTGCTTCGTCTCCACTAATTATAATTCGTTTGGGGTTTCTTGAGGACGAATTAGTATTGTCCGTGATGTTGTTTGGGTCTGCGATTGGTGGTAGTGTTGCGGGTGCTGTAGGTGTAGATTTTCCGGTGGTGGGTGTGTGCTGTTTCGTATGTCAGTGGTTTTCGTGGTTGTATAATTATGGATAGTATTGGGGGTTGTGGTATCTATTGGGTTTGGGCTGGATTGAGGAGGGTATGGTGGTGGTTTTCGGTACTCTACTGAGTAGGTGAGTTAGGACTCTAGGGTATTGTGGTGGACATTTATCGCGAGCTAGTGCGCTGGTATGAGCATTTTCTAGACGTTTGCGAGCGCCTTCTATTGCGATTGGGTTAGTTACGTTAGCGGGGTCTGCACCCTTGTTAATGCGCCAACCACGAGCAAGTAGGATTTGTTTAGTTTTGATTGCAAAACGTGTGGGGACTACAAGTTCTACTGCGCTACGATCTTTGTAGAGATATGACGCGTGCAATATGGGGATGTATTTCAGCAAATGAAAGTTCCAAAGCCATTTGGAGAGATGCTTGTTTGTCGGTAGCGTACCGTCTTCTAGTGCATGTGTGTTGCAACTAAAGTATAGAGCTGTGAGTTCCCAATCTTCTTGGCAATCCCAAATAGAGGGGTGGCTTGCTTGGTTGGAATAGATTTGCTTGTGCCTCCCGTGAGGAGGTGCTTCGTGTTTGATTCAACATATCTTTGTATGTTGGAGGCTTGTCCTTGTTTGTAGGAGTTTGTATAAGTCCTGGTGTGTGCGTTACTGTGGTATCTGGGATATGTATAGGGTGTTGGTTTGTGGCAGTGCTCTGTGGGTTGTTTTTTGATGCAAGTTGCTGTTGGAGTTTCGCATTTTCACATTTTAGGGCGTGATTCTGCTCTAGTAGAGTTTTGTTTGAGTGTTCTAATTTCTCTAAACGTGTGAGGATCTCCTCCACACTACTTACCTTGTGAGTCCCTTCTGTAGATGAACATACCTTTTTTGATGCAATCCTCGAAGTAGGTCATCTTCTCTATCAGGGGTAGTACAATCGCCTTCAGTTTCTCATCTAACTCTGTGGGTTGATGGACTCCTCCAGAGGGGGGGGCCCCCCGCATAGTGTCGGCTAACGATCAAGTAATTTGATTTTCGATTGATAACAAGTCTGTTTGGTCCAGTGGTAAATTGCCTGGTTTGGTGTGGTGCGGTCACGTGTTCGATTCTGGGTCGGGTCGAAAATTTTTCTGGGGTCTGTGTGATTTCTTTGAAATGTTTTCACTTTCGCACTGTGTATGTTGAGTTCACATCTAAAGTGAGATTTCGAGTGTCAGCAGTTTGAGATGTGCTTGAAATATAAATAGTTCAAAAGTGAAATATAAATAGTTCAAAAGTGAAATATAAATAGTTCAAAAGTGAAATATAAATAGTTCAAATAAATAGTTCAAAAGTGAAATATAAATAGTTCAAAAGTGAAATATATAAATAGTTCAAAAGTGAAATATAAATAGTTCAAAAGTGAAATATAAATAGTTCAAAAGTGAAATATAAATAGTTCAAAAGTTCAAATATAAATAGTTCAAAAGTGTATATAATAGTTCAAAAGTGAAATATATAAAGTTCAAAAGTGAAATATAAAAGTTCAAAAGTGAAATATAAATAGTTCAAAAAGTGAAATATATAAAGTTCAAAAGTGAAATATAAAAAGTTCAAAAGTGAAATATAATAGTTCAAAAAGTGAAATATATAAAGTTCAAAAGTGAAATATATAAAGTTCAAAAGTATAAATAGTTCAAAAGTAAATATAAAGTTCAAAAGTTCAAAAGTGAAATATATAAAAGTTCAAAAGTGAAATATATAAAGTTCAAAAGTGAAAAATATATAGTTCAAAAGTGAAATATAAAAGTTCAAAAGTGAAAATATAAATAGTTCAAAAGTGAAATATATAAAGTTCAAAAGTGAAATATATAAAGTTCAAAAGTGAAATATATAATAGTTCAAAAGTGAAATATAAAAAAAAGTGAAATATAAATAGTTCAAAAGTGAAATATAAAAGTTCAAAAGTGAAATATAAAAGTTCAAAAGTGAAATATAAAAGTTCAAAAGTGAAATATAAATAGTTCAAAAAAGTGAAATATAAAAAGTTCAAAAGTGAAATATAAATAGTTCAAAAGTGAAATATAAATAGTTCAAAAGTGAAATATATAAATAGTTCAAAAGTGAAATATAAAAGTTCAAAAGTGAAATATAAATAGTTCAAAAGTGAAATATATAAAGTTCAAAAAATTGAAATATAAAAGTTCAAAAGTGAAAAATATAAGTTCCAAAAGTGAAATATAAAAAGTTCAAAAGTGAAATATATATAAAAGTTCAAAAGTGAAATATAAAAAGTTCAAAAGTGAAATATATAAAGTTCAAAAGTGAAATATAAATAGTTCAAAAGTGAAATATATAAATAGTTCAAAAGTGAAATATAAATAGTTCAAAAGTGAAATATAAAAGTAAAAAGTGAAATATAAATAGTGAAAAAATAAAAATAAGTTCAAAAGTGAAATATAAAAAGTTCAAAAGTGAAATATATAAAGTTCAAAAAGTGAAATATATAAAGTTCAAAAGTGAAATATATAAAAGTCCAAAGTGAAATATATAAAGTCAAAAGAAAAAATATATAAAAGTTCAAAAGTGAAATATATAAAGTTCAAAAGTGAAATATATATAGTTCAAAAGTGAAATATAAATAGTTCAAAAGTGAAATATATAAAGTTCAAAAGTGAAATATAAAAGTTCAAAAGTGAAATATATAAAAGTTCAAAAGTGAAATATAAAAGTTCAAAAGTGAAATATATATAGTTCAAAAGTGAAATATAAAAAGTTCAAAAGTGAAATATAAAAAGTTCAAAAGTATATAAAGTCCAAAAGTGAAATATAAAAGTTCAAAAGTGAAATATATAAAGTTCAAAAGTGAAATATATAAAGTTCAAAAGTGAAATATATAAAGTTCAAAAGTGAAATATATAAAGTTCAAAAGTGAAATATAAAAGTTCAAAAGTGAAATATATAAAGTTCAAAAAGTGAAATATAAATAGTTCAAAAGTGAAATATAAAAAGTTCAAAAGTGAAATATATAATAGTTCAAAGTGAAATATATAAAGTTCAAAAGTGAAAATATAAATAGTTCAAAAGTGAAATATAAAAAGTTCAAAAGTGAAATATATAAAGTTCAAAAGAAATATAAAAAGTTCAAAAAAGTGAAATATATATAAAGTTCAAAAGTGAAATATAAATAGTTCAAAAGTGAAATATATAAAGTTCAAAAGTGAAATATATAAAGTTCAAAAGTGAAATATAAATAGTTCAAAAGTGAAATATAAAGTTCAAAAGTGAAATATATAAAGTTCAAAAGTGAAATATATATAGTTCAAAAAGTGAAATATATAAAGTTCAAAAAAGTGAAATATATAATAGTTCAAAAGTGAAATATAAAAGTCAAAAAGTGAAATATATAAAGTTCAAAAAATGAAATATATATAGTTCAAAAGTGAAATATAAAAAGTTCAAAAGTGAAATATAAAAAGTTCAAAAGTGAAATATAAAAAGTTCAAAAGTGAAATATATAAAGTTTCAAAAAATTGAAATATAAAAAGTTCAAAAGTGAAATATAAAAAGAGTTCAAAAGTGAAATATATAAAGTTCAAAAGTGAAATATAAAAGTTCAAAAAGTGAAATATATAAAGTTCAAAAAAGTGAAATATATAAAGTAAAAGTGAAAATATAAATAGTTCAAAAAAAGTGATATATATAGTTCAAAAAGTGAAATATAAAAGTTCAAAAGTGAAATATATAAAAGTTCAAAAGTGAAATATAAATAGTTCAAAAGTGAAATATATAAAGTTCAAAAGTGAAAATAAAAGTTCAAAAGTGAAATAAATAGTTCAAAAAAAGTGAAATATAAATAGTTCAAAATAAGTGAAATATATAAAGTTCAAAAGTGAAATATATAAATAGTTCAAAAGTGAAATATATAAAGTTCAAAAGTGAAATATATAAAGTTCAAAAGTGAAATATATAAGTTCAAAAGTGAAATATATAAAGTTCAAAAGTGAAATATAAAAAGTTCAAAAAGTGAAATATAAAAAGTTCAAAAGTGAAATATATAATAGTTCAAAAGTGAAATATATAAAGTTCAAAAAGTGAAATATAAATAGTTCAAAAGTGAAATATAAATAGTTCAAAAGTGAAATATATAAAGTTCAAAAGTGAAATATATAAATAGTTCAAAAAGTGAAAATATAAATAGTTCAAAAGTGAAATATAAAAAGTTCAAAAAAATATAAATATAAAAAGTTCAAAAGTGAAATATAAAAGTTCAAAAAGTGAAATATAAATAGTTCAAAAGTGAAATATAAAGTTCAAAAGTGAAATATAAATAGTTCAAAAGTGAAATATAAAAGTTCAAAAGTGAAATATAAAAGTTCAAAAGTATAAATATATAATAGTTCAAAAGTGAAATATAAATAAAGTTCAAAAGTGAAATATAAATAGTTCAAAAGTGAAATATAAAGTTCAAAAGTGAAATATAAAAAGTTCAAAAAAGTGAAATATAAAGTCCAAAAGTGAAAATATAAAAAGTTCAAAAGTGAAATATATAAAGTTCAAAAGTGAAATATATAAAGTTCAAAAGTTATATAAAGTTCAAAAAAAATATAAAAGTTTAAAGTTTAGGGTTTAGGGTTTTAGGGTTTAGGGTTTAGGGTTTAGGGTTTAGGGTTTAGGGTTTAGGGTTTAATAGTTTAAAGTTTAGGAAATTTAGGGCTTTAGGGTTAAATAGTTTAGGGTTTAGGGTTTAGGGTTTAGGGTTTAGGGTTTAGGGTTTAGGGTTTAGGGTTTTAGGGTTTAGGGGGTTTAGGGTTTAGGGTTTAGGGTTTAGGGTTAGGGTTTAGGTACCTTTATTTGTTTACACGCTATTGCTATATACAATGCCTGATGTCCGGGGTGGACTTGTGGCTACCGGCAGGTGTTGGCAGTTCCGTGACCCTGCTTTTCAGGGAGGGCGAACTGGACTGTCTAGGGGCTGAGTCGTTTTCGGTCTGTGGTTGTTGTACTTGTTGAGTTGTTTTCTTTGGCTGTAGTTTTGTTAGTGGTGTGGGTGTTTGACAACCGTAACTGGATTGACACAGAGTCTGTGAGAGTAAGCTGTGACAGATATGCATATCGTTTCATTGAATATGAGGTATGATACAGTGGCTCACCAGTGTATCATACTCACTACCGCATCACCGGGTCGCGATGTGCGACTGTGCCTGCCGGTAGGCATTCAGGAGGGTGTGGGCGGGGCGGGGGGGCGTTTCATCGCGCTGTGTTCGTTGATATATGTGCTATTCAACTTCAGGTCAATGCATATTTGTCGCAGGCATATTCGCCAGCGTCTGATCAAGTCAGGCGGAGTCACGCTACTACATATGTAGGATAGTGTGATGTCTATTGGGATGTCATTGTCTAAGTCCTGGTCAATGTCAAACAGGGGTGTATGTGGTGGTTCGGGAGTTTGCGTGTCCAGTGCTGGGGCGCCGCTATATAGGCGCTAGCCTCTGGATGTAGTGTGTTGAAGTCCATTTGCGGGTTATCTAGCCACAGTGTTCTGTGGGCTTGTTCGAAACGACGTCTGCGGTCTAACGAAGGCCAAGTATAATCGTTCTGTGGGTGTTCTGAGTCTACGAGGAGAGTGTGTACTATTGTGGTCATGAACCGTGGCACTGGGAACACACAGTTCAGCAGTACTTGGGGTGGTATGGGTCCTTTGTGCAAGTACACCAGCTGGTCGTGTAGTGTGAGCATGTCTGTGTAGCGCTTACGGGTGCTAAGGGCGTCAAGTAAGTTGCTATCAACTACAATCTCTTTCTTTGGTGAGATGAGTTTGGACATGTAGGGCAGCACGAGGGGACACTTGAAGTGTGATGTGGTGAAAGGTGTTTTGCTGCAGCCAATGCATGTGAGACCTGCCGGGGTCTTTTCTAGCGTGAACATATACCTGTTCGTGACGTACAGTGCGACGATCGTTGGTACTCTGAATAAGAGACTGCTGAAGCTGTGATGTTCGAGTGGCGTGTCGAGTCGGTACCGCTCTTCCTCGCCTGGGTAGATGAGTCCAAATCGGAGTTCGCGAGCCGCTTGTCGGTGTAGTGCGCTTTCCTTTTTGTTTGGTTTTCTGTTTGTGTATGCTTGTTTCAGTTTCCTGTATGTTATGAACGGAGGGTAGTGAAGTATGTTCTCGCGAGCGAGCATAGTGAGATCTCATAGGGGTGAATATGGTTGCTTGTTTGCCCAGATATTCCTGTAGAGGATTTCTGTGTGACATACGAGTTATATGATCTATAAGACTCACGCACTGCCAAGTGCATAATGCCCGTGCGTTGAGGAGTCCACAGAACTGAATTTGTTTCAGCATAGTTGGTGTGGCTTTTGTTGGGGTCTTTTTGTGTGCGGCAGTGGAAAGAATGTATCCAGAGGCCTTATGGATTACGGTATCGAGCTTGTCGAGTTGTGTATTGATTTGTGATGTGAGTGAGTAGTGTGATAGTGGGATGAAAGCAAGACCGTAAGTGATTTTGGAGAGTATAAATACTCGGAAGATCATGAGCTTGTTGTGTGGGTGTAGGTGGGTCCCAGCTCGGAAGCCAAGGGGGCCGCTGTGGCTTATGGATTCATTCAGAGTATTGATGCGTGTTTCCAACATTTGTACAATGTCTATTCCCTTGGGTCCCATAGGGAATCCCAAGTATCTAGCAGTGGGGTGTGCATCTATACCATTCAGTCCGAGCATGAACTTGTGTGCTAGTTTGGGATTTTGCGGTGCTACATATATCGATTTCTTTGGGTGGAATTCAACACCGGAGCGTTTGCCCCATACATAAGCATGGTTGAGGCCTAGTTGCAACTTGGTGTGATCGCGGTTGTATAATGCTAGGTCGTCGACCCAGCCAAGGAAGCCTCGGGGGTCGACTTTAGCAAGGCTATCAAGTAGCGGGTCAATGTATATGTTGAAGAGTGTGGGGTGATTGGATCACCCTGAGTTAGACCATGAGCACGTATGAATATAGGCCCGAGGACTTGTTGATATGTAATACGAGACACTACATTATGGTACATGTTTTGGAAAAGGGTGATCAATGGGGTGGGTACCCGTCGATTGTGTAGAAGGCGCCAGAGGCGGTCAAGTTTGACTGAGTCATATGCTTTCTTAATGTCCAGGAATACCTGGTGGGTGTGTTGGGCTGTAGGGCTTGATTGATTGATGTATTCGTGTAGCGTGAGGGCGTGTGTGAAGCAAGAGTAGCCTGATTTGAACCCGCCTTGTCTGCTATGTGTTTTAAAGGCAGACAGCTGATTCATGTAACTCAGCAGTACTATTTGAAAGATACGACGCAGTATCTGTGTGAGCGTTATAGGTCGAAAGAATTCTGGCCCTGTGGGTACCTCAGTTTTGGGAATGGGCACGATAAGCGTGCACAGCCAGGCTGACGGCACGTTACCCGTATGTAGTATCTTGTTGAACAGGTAATTGAGGACTTTAAGAATTGGTGACTTGGGATTTGGTTTACCCTCCTGATCGTGTCCTATGGGATAGACTTCGATAGCTGCTTTGAGAATATCAATATGTATTCCGTCCGGGCCGGAGCCCTTCCGGCTATCATATGCTAGTATGGCTTGCATGATATGTGCGGTGGTGAAGATATCTTGGTCGAGAGGTATGAATTCAGTATGGGTTTCTTCTGGTATTTTGTAAGGTATTTTCTGGTTAAATAGCTTTTTTTTTGCAGGAATGAGCTAATGATGTGTGCTGTTGGTTCTGTTGTGTTGGGTATTGATGGTTGTTTGGACAGTGATTTCTTTTGTTTAGTGAATAATTTCACAATGGTGGTATTATGGATACGCTCGGTAGCGCGCAATGGTGTGTGGGATCTGTGGGGGGTTGTTTTCCAGATAGTAACCGTAGAATGTGCCTTGTGCTACTTTCCATAGCTTGTTAACTATCGTATCATATACTGATGTGATTTTGTCTTGATTTGCATTCTGGATAAGTCGTAGCCATGACTTAGAGTTAGCTCTTATTCTTGCTCGAAAGGTATTTGCGTAGCGCGGGTTGTTGCAATTATAAGTTCGAATTCGGTATCTGTTGTACCCGTGTGCTGGCATACATTCTATGGATGTAGGCATAGTACTGGGGTGTTGTATGTCTGGTGATTGAATGTTGAGTGAAAACACCCATTCATGATCGGATTTGAGTGAAATGTCTGCGGCTTTGATGAGTGTGAGCAGTGTTCTCGTACGTGATTGAGCGTAGACGTGATCAACACGTATGTTTGCTGATTGGTTTGGTGTTATATGGTCCATTTGGTGTAGCTGAGTATAGTATTCGATAGATTTTCTACGGTCGGGATATTTAATGAGGAAGTCATTATATTCTGTATCGCGGAAATTCATATCTCCAACTAGCACATGAGGTTTGCAGTTGAGTGCCATTAAAGTTTTGTATACGTCATTTCCTAGGTGTGGTGCTAAGTAGACACATGCTATGGTGACCATGCGAAAGGTAAATGCTACAAAGTATTGGCTTTGTGCATGTAGTTTGAAATCATTGAGCTATGTCTACTTATTAAGGCTACACCGTTGTTTCTACCACCACGGTGTATACTACTAGATGGGGGTGACGCATAGATAAGGTTGGTATTACTTTCATTGCAAACTTCATTGAGGCGGTCTGTGTAGCCCCACGTCTCTACTAAACATAGGGCGTCACATTGACTGCATAGTTTACGTATTGCTCTGTATTGTGCTTGTGTGTTTTTCAGTGAGTTTAGGTTGACATAATACACGAGAATGTCACTCATTGCGATTTCGTCTTACTAGTGGTTCGGTTTTGTTTTGAATGCAGCAAGCTCTTTCTCTGTTTCTGCATCAGATATTTGTGGGGATTTCGAACTATCGCCTAAGACTGACGCTATTTCGTCATCTGACATATAGTGCTCTGAGACTTCGTCGGTGTGTTCATCATCGCTTGAATTTTCGATTCTAGCTTTAACTGTGTTTCTATTTGCTTCGTCTCCACTAATTATAATTCGTTTGGGGTTTCTTGAGGACGAATTAGTATTGTCCGTGATGTTGTTTGGGTCTGCGATTGGTGGTAGTGTTGCGGGTGCTGTGGGTGTAGATTTTCCGGTGGGTGGGTGTGTGCTGTTTCGTATGTCAGTGGTTTTCGTGGTTGTATAATTATGGATAGTATTGGGGGGTTGTGGTATCTATTGGGTTTGGGCTGGATTGAGGAGGTTTGGTGGTGGTTTTCGGTACTCTACTGAGTAGGTGAGTTAGGACTCTAGGGTATTGTGGTGGACATTTATCGCGAGCTAGTGCGCTGGTATGAGCATTTTCTAGACGTTTGCGAGCGCCTTCTATTGCGATTGGGTTGGTTACGTTAGCGGGGTCTGCACCCTTGTTAATGCGCCAACCACGAGCAAGTAGGATTTGTTTAGTTTTGATTGCAAAACGTGTGGGGACTACAAGTTCTACTGCGCTACGATCTTTGTAAAGGTATGACGCGTGCAGTATGGGGATGTATTTCAGCAAATGAAAGTTCCAAAGCCATTTGAGAGATGCTTGTTTGTCGGTAGCGTACCGTCTTCTAGTGCATGTGTGTTGCAACTAAAGTATAAGGCTGTGAGATCCCAATCTTCTTGGCAATCCCATATAGAGGGTGGCTTGCTGGGTTGGAATAGATTTGCTTGTGCCTCCCTTGAGGAGGAGTTGCGTGTTTGATTCAACATATCTTTGTACGTTATAGGCTTGTCCTTGTTTGCAGGAGTTTGTATAAGTCCTGGCGTGTGCGTAATTGTGGTATCTGGGATACGTATACGGTGTTGGTTTGTGGCAGTGCTCTGTGGGTTGTTTTTGGATGCAAGTTGCTGTTGGAGTTTCGCATTTTCACATTTTAGGGCGTGGTTCTGCTCTAGTAGAGTTTTGTTTGAGTGTTCTAATTTCTTTAAACGTGCGAGGATCTCCTCCACACTACTTACCTTGTGAGTCCCTTCTGTAGATGAACATACCTTTTGATGCAATCCTCGAAGTAGGTCATCTTCTCTATCAGGGGTAGTACAATCGCCTTCAGTTTCTCGTCTAACTCTGTGGGTTGATGGACTCCTCCAGAGGGCGGGGCCCCCGCCATAGTGTCGGCTAACGATCAAGTGATTTGATTTTCGATTGATAACAGGTCTGTTTGGTCCAGTGGTAAATTGCCTGGTTTGGTGTGGTGCGGTCACGTGTTCGATTCTGGGTCGGGTTGAAAATTTTCTGGGGTCTGTGTGATTTCTTTGAAATGTTTTCACTTTCGCACTGTGTATGTTGAGTTCACATCTAAAGTGAGATTTCGAGTGTCAGCAGTTTGAGATGTGCTTGAAATATAAATAGTTCAAAAGTGAAATATAAATAGTTCAAAAGTTTTTAGGGTTTAGGGTTTTTTAGGGTTTTAGGGTTTTAGGGTTTAGGTACCTTTATTTGTTTACACGCTATTGCTATATACAATGGCTTGTGTCCGAAGACCTGTGGCGGCCGGCAGGTGTCGCAGTTTGTGCCTTAATCCCTGTTTTCTCAGGTAGAGGCTAACTGAACTGTCTAATGGCTGAGCTGTTGCGCTGCTGCGTTTAGTTTGCTATGTGGCTTGGTTTCTTTGGGTATGTAGTTCTATGGGTTGTTTTAGTAGTAGTTTGTAAATCCTAACTGGTTGGGAACAAGTGCTGAGAATATACTATGACCGATTTGCATTTCGTATTACTGAATATGAGAGAGAGACCAGTAGCGGCACTACTGTCTCGGACTCACTACCGCATCACCGGGTTGCAATTTGCAGCTGTGTCTGCCGGTAGGCGCTTAGGGCGGATGTGTTCTAGGGTTTTAGGGTTTAGGGTTTAGGTACCTTTATTTGTTTACACGCTATTGCTATATACAATGGCTTGTGTCCGAAGACCTGTGGCGGCCGGCAGGTGTCGCAGTTTGTGCCTTAATCCCTGTTTTCTCAGGTAGAGGCTAACTGAACTGTCTAATGGCTGGGTTGTTGCGCTGCGTTTAGTTTGCTATGTGGTTTGGTTTCTTTGGGTATGTAGTTCTATGGGTTGTTTTAGTAGTAGTTTGTAAATCCTAACTGGTTGGAAACAAGTGCTGAGAATATACTATGACCGATTTGCATTTCGTGTTACTGAATATGAGAGAGAGACCAGTAGCGGCACTACTGTCTCGGACTCACTACCGCATCACCGGGTTGCGATTTGCAGCTGTGTCTGCCGGTAGGCGCTTAGGGCGGATGTGTTCTAGGAGGTGGGCGTTTCATCGCAGGATGTTTGTTGATATAATTGCTATTCAGCTTCAAGTCAATGCAAATCTGTCGTAGGCATATTTGCCAACACTTGGTAAAATCAGGTGGATCTAGACTGCTAGTGATATAGGAGAGAGTGATATCTATTGGGATTTTAGGGTTTAGGGTTTAGGGTTTAGGGTTGGTTGTTTAGGGCCCAGGGTTTTTTAGGCCTTTGGGCCAGGGCCCAGGGCCCAGGGTTAGGGCCCAGGGCCCAGGGGCCCAGGGTTTAGGGCCCAGGGCCCAGGGCCCAGGGCCAGGCTGGGCCAGGGCCAGGCCCAGGGCCCAGGGCCTAGGGTTTAGGGCTTTAGGGCCCAGGGCCTTTAGGCCCAGGTTTAGGGCTTAGGGCCCAGGCCCAGGGTTTAGGGCCCAGGGTTTAGGGTTTAGGGTTAAGGGTTAGGCTAGGGTTTAGGGTTTAAGGGTTTAGGGCCAGGGTTTAGGGTTTAGGGTTTAGGGTTTAGGGTTTAGGGTTTAGGGTTTAGGGTTTAGGTACCTTTATTTGTTTACACGCTATTGCTATATACAATGGCTTGTGTCCGAAGACCTGTGGCGGCCGGCAGGTGTCGCAGTTTGTGCCTTAATCCCTGTTTTCTCAGGTAGAGGCTAACTGAACTGTCTAGCATATCATTGGGCGTCATTACGAGCGAATACGTAATGATAACTACGTCTCGTATGTTTCCGGGACGTCATGGTTGCTTTCTGCCCTATTTGGCCTTGTTCGTGCTTGGTAGAATGTCTCACAAGCGTACAGAAGCAATTGAACATATCTTTGGGCGTCATTACGAGCGAATACGTAATGATAACTACGTCTCGCATGTTTCCGGGACGTCATGGTTGATTTCTGCCCTATTTGGTCTTGTCCGTGCGTTGTAAAATGTCTCACAAGCGTACAGAAGCAATTGAACATTTCATTGGGCGTCATTACGAGCGAATACGTAATGATAACTACGTCTCGTATGTTTCCGGGACGTCATGGTTGCTTTCTGCCCTATTTGGCCTTGTTCGTGCTTGGTAGAATGTCTCACAAGCGTACAGAAGCAATTGAACATATCTTTGGGCGTCATTACGAGCGAATACGTAATGATAACTACGTCTCGCATGTTTCCGGGACGTCATGGTTGATTTCTGCCCTATTTGGTCTTGTCCGTGCGTTGTAAAATATCTCACAAGCGTACAGAAGCAATTGAACATATCATTGGGCGTCATTACGAGCGAATACGTAATGATAACTACGTCTCGTATGTTTCCGGGACGTCATGGTTGCTTTCTGCCCTATTTGGCCTTGTTCGTGCTTGGTAGAATGTCTCACAAGCGAACAGAAGCAATTGAACATATCATTGGGCGTCATTACGAGCGAATACGTAATGATAACTACGTCTCGCATGTTTCCGGGACGTCATGGTTGATTTCTGCCCTATTTGGTCTTGTCCGTGCGTTGTAAAATGTCTCACAAGCGTACAGAAGCAATTGAACATATCATTGGGCGTCATTACGAGCGAATACGTAATGATAACTACGTCTCGTATGTTTCCGGGACGTCATGGTTGCTTTCTGCCCTATTTGGCCTTGTTCGTGCTTGGTAGAATGTCTCACAAGCGTACAGAAGCAATTGAACATACCTTTGGGCGTCATTACTACGTCACGCATGTTTCCGGGACGTCATGGTTGATTTCTGCTCTATTTGGCCTTGTTCGTGCTTGGTAGAATGTCTCACAAGCGTACAGAAGCAATTGAACATATCATTGGGCGTCATTACGAGCGAATACGTAATGATAACTACGTCTCGCATGTTTCCGGGACGTCATGGTTGATTTCTGCCCTATTTGGTCTTGTCCGTGCGTTGTAAAATGTCTCACAAGCGTACAGAAGCAATTGAACATATCATTGGGCGTCATTACGAGCGAATACGTAATGATAACTACGTCTCGTATGTTTCCGGGACGTCATGGTTGCTTTCTGCCCTATTTGGCCTTGTTCGTGCTTGGTAGAATGTCTCACAAGCGTACAGAAGCAATTGAACATATCTTTGGGCGTCATTACGAGCGAATACGTAATGATAACTACGTCTCGCATGTTTCCGGGACGTCATGGTTGATTTCTGCCCTATTTGGTCTTGTCCGTGCGATGTAAAATGTCTCACAAGCGTACAGAAGCAATTGAACATATCATTGGGCGTCATTACGAGCGAATACGTAATGATAACTACGTCTCGTATGTTTCCGGGACGTCATGGTTTGCTTTCTGCCCTATTTGGCCTTGTTCGTGCTTGGTAGAATGTCTCACAAGCGTACAGAAGCAATTGAACATATCTTTGGGCGTCATTACTACGTCACGCATGTTTCCGGGACGTCATGGTTGATTTCTGCCCTATTTGGCCTTGTTCGTGCTTGGTAGAATGTCTCACAAGCGAACAGAAGCAATTGAACATATCATTGGGCGTCATTACGAGCGAATACGTAATGATAACTACGTCTCGCATGTTTCCGGGACGTCATGGTTGATTTCTGCCCTATTTGGTCTTGTCCGTGCGTTGTAAAATGTCTCACAAGCGTACAGAAGCAATTGAACATATCATTGGGCGTCATTACGAGCGAATACGTAATGATAACTACGTCTCGTATGTTTCCGGGACGTCATGGTTGCTTTCTGCCCTATTTGGTCTTGTCCGTGCGTTGTAAAATGTCTCACAAGCGTACAGAAGCAATTGAACATATCATTGGGCGTCATTACGAGCGAATACGTAATGATAACTACGTCTCGTATGTTTCCGGGACGTCATGGTTGCTTTTCTGCCCTATTTGGCCTTGTTCGTGCTTGGTAGAATGTCTCACAAGCGTACAGAAGCAATTGAACATATCTTTGGGCGTCATTACTACGTCACGCATGTTTCCGGGACGTCATGGTTGATTTCTGCCCTATTTGGCCTTGTTCGTGCTTGGTAGAATGTCTCACAAGCGAACAGAAGCAATTGAACATATCATTGGGCGTCATTACGAGCGAATACGTAATGATAACTACGTCTCGCATGTTTCCGGGACGTCATGGTTGATTTCTGCCCTATTTGGTCTTGTCCGTGCGTTGTAAAATGTCTCACAAGCGTACAGAAGCAATTGAACATATCATTGGGCGTCATTACGAGCGAATACGTAATGATAACTACGTCTCGTATGTTTCCGGGACGTCATGGTTGCTTTCTGCCCTATTTGGCCTTGTTCGTGCTTGGTAGAATGTCTCACAAGCGTACAGAAGCAATTGAACATATCTTTGGGCGTCATTACGAGCGAATACGTAATGATAACTACGTCTCGCATGTTTCCGGGACGTCATGGTTGATTTCTGCCCTATTTGGTCTTGTCCGTGCGTTGTAAAATGTCTCACAAGCGAACAGAAGCAATTGAACATATCATTGGGCGTCATTACGAGCGAATACGTAATGATAACTACGTCTCGTATGTTTCCGGGACGTCATGGTTGCTTTCTGCCCTATTTGGCCTTGTTCGTGCTTGGTAGAATGTCTCACAAGCGTTGTGGTCAGAATACAAGTACTTATAATTATTTGATTATTTTAGGTTTATTACAAAGTTTACAGTTTATCAGAATAATCTGATAAACTGGGTTTTAGGGTTTTGCTGGTTTTACAGCACATGACTAATGACTCATTTAAGAGTCAGTCATTTTAGGATTACTGTTTATAATTACTAATAAATGAACAACGTCCCCTCCCTGAGGAGGAGAACGTTGAGATACAGTTATCTCGCGTATACTTACTACATTTTTTAACTTACCATAGAAGTTGTTAGTTTATTAGTAATTACAGAGAAAGCTACAGAATATGAATTAGTCAGTAGCTGGCACATATTTTTTTTTGTTATAGGTATAACAATTGAAAGACAATGCGAACAGAGAATGTCGCATCAAATTGAGCGATTTAGATTATCCGAACGATTTAGATTGAATTGAACGATTTAGATTGGATTAACGACGTGTGGACGACGAGGATGAAGAAAGAATCTACTAATACGAGTGAACCCGAAGAGCGAACATTCCAATCAAGCAGAACATTAACCAGGGTTAACAAGGAAAGTCTCACGACGATCAAATGACGAAATCAGACAATCAGTCAGAATCCACAGATAAGTAGTCATGTGTGAGTACAGGTAGGAAGGTTGTTTTCAGTGTGAGACAAGTACAAATCGTATTGCAAGCTAATGAGCTTAAATTGTATTTAAGAAGTTGTTAGAAGAAAGTTCTTTAGGATCCACAGTAGGGTAATAGAGATGGGAGATGACATGGTTAGTACCGACTCGGTTAGTACGATGACGCAAAAGAATCAGCGGCATACTAGATTATTTTACAAAAGTTTTCAGAATGGGATATTAGGAAGCATACAGAGACACAAGTAAGCACCTGTGAGTTATTAGGAGCATATAAGGGTGGGGGCGCACATAATACGAACGATGCAAGTAAATACAAGGTTAAATTGTGAAAATGATATGCGAACACACTCAAATCACTAGAACTTCCAGAAAATCAGGTCAACGGAGAGGATCAACAGTATGCACAGAAGGTGTGGTTGACGGCAGCTTAGTTTAGGAGTGCAATAACGAGCAATCGTTCTTAGATCAAGAAGCATATTCCAACAACCGCAACAGCACATGACAAGGACATCACGGGTAAGAAGAGTAAAAGAGGAGCGATGAGGGAAGTTCCCAACAGGGTCCTGCGAATAGGCCGTCATTAGGCCGGAGTAAGAGCTGGCGAAGAGTAGAACAAGAAGTGGCTCCGACTAATGAGGCACTCAACCATATGTTATTGTGGGATGAAGAGTAAGACAGCTGGTAGTGTTAGAGTATATAGACTATCCACACTACTTATGTTAGTGTAGGAAATAAAACAGTCACGAGGGAACCCACGAGTTCCTCGAAGATCGATGTCGAGACGTTATGTGTTTGAAGGATGAAATTTAATAGAAAATGGATATTTATATTCAGTACTCTATCAGTTCATTCGCACACATTTCTAGTTCTCCATTGACAAACAACTCACCAACCATGTCCTACCCCCCGCCAAAGTCGTAGACAGCAACTCTTGAATCCTGAGCGCCGCAAGGAAGATGATATCGACCGACGTGGAACTAAACGTCGTCAGTCCCATACGGAACGCTCCGCCCGCACTCAGGTCAGGCACTGGAGGGGCAACAACAGACACATCTTGGGGCTCCACACATTATTTCCGCGGACGACAAGCAGCCACCAACAACAAACAAAAATGGACCTGCACAATCTACGAGGATGTCATATTCGAGGGTGAGACCAAGGAAGTACCCAACCTGCGTGCGGACAGTAGTCAGACTTTTATTGGTGAACAGGTAGCCAGTGAAGGGCTGTCCCCTCGTTCGTCTCAGGGATACTCCAGGGGCCTTATTTCCCAGTAATGACCCACCACGCCTCCCACCTAACAAGCGGAAGCGTCACCGGAACCGTACCAACAACAAGGAAACGGCACGGGAACAATCGTCAGCTCAGAAACTCACGGAGCTGATGACACAACAGCAGTCTCTCTTTGAAAAAATACGAACAGAGGTTACAGCGCATAAACGCCGGACGAACTACAATAGGGCCGGCCGCTAAGGAGAGTTCTTCTGACGCACACGAACGGGTACAGGCAGTACCAGAGGACGAAGACAACCCTACCTTCCGAATTCAAGGCTGTGAGCGTCCGTTTTATGGACTTGGGTACAAATCACCAGGGTCAGAGGACAGTTCAACCGAGGAGGATGATACTCGTCTGCCAGTCTGAGAACACACCAACTTTTCAAGAGTTCGCACATGAACAAGTATTAGCCAGACAGAATCCTCAAGGTAAGCAGGCGGTGAAGAATAGACAGGACCGATTAAGTACGAACCTGCGCCAACAACAGCAACGTCAGTGGGGCGAGAAAGAAGCGCCCAGTGAATATGTACAGACACATAAACGACAAGAGAAGGAGACAACAGTGCCTCCGCCCACACCGGCTAGTATCGAGAAAGGCGACAGGCGCTACACGCACGGATACTACAGTTAAGTGACGAGCTATGCCAAGCAATCGAGGAGAATAACACGGCTCGAGCTGAAGCTCTTCGGGGCGTGATTGAGACACTTCGAGCTACATTAGAGTCCCGACCGGTAGAGAAGCGTCCCGTACCTTCACCACGTACGTGGCCTGATTGGCCGTCGAACAGATACTACCTACATGATATCATGGAACGGGACACAAGAGGGGCTCTCCTCGAGGCGTTCAAGAACGCACAAATCGCAGGGCTGGACGAGAGTTGGAACCTTACATGGTTTCATAAGGTACTATCTTACTTCAAGGCGGAGAAGTCAACGCTGGACTACATCCGCGACAACTCTGAACGGTTGAAGACATGCACACCTCAACTACAGATCGAACAGATCTGTTCTGCACGAAACACAAGCCACTGTCGATCCCGCGTTTCGCAAGTTAGCCAAGGGCCAAAGTCGGAACATGCACACTCCTCTTATGGAACAAATGACACAGCTCATGGAGAACCACAGGAGGGCACGTGAACGGTGCCAGACAGATGCCGACTTCCAACAGAATTTAGTGAACCACTGCATTGTACAACTGTTAGAAGAAGCTCTCAACGGCCGTACGTATGAACGTACTCTACAGTTGCATCCCAAATGGCAACTGATGGAGACACACGAGCTTATACAGCTGTTGATCCCTGACATTCAGGATGCACAGCAACGTACGGCAGCACGTTTCCAGGGTCGCAACAACCGCGAGGGCCCGACGACCAATGGAAGTCGCGACCACACCAATAGCCGCCCCAACCTACAGACGAGTAGACGACAAACGCAGAATTGGACTCAACGGCCCCAACCTACGGTACCAACGACTTGTGCGGGGTGCCAGGCACAGGCGCCACCAGGTGGTAGGCACATCCACGGTGTCACCATTTCAGGGCGTCGCAAGCGGTGAGCGCAGAGGGTCGGGCAAGGCTATACGACAACAACCGTCCTTTGAGGGACGTACAATCGGTACACAGACCGTCCACAACGTCAACCGCAGGACAGGGGCAGAATACATCCCAGACTAGAGACGTAGTTACAATACGTCCAACGCCTCAAGTACAGGTGAATGCGATTACACAGGACGAAGACTTGGCTCCACCATCGGAAGCTACAGAGATTCATATCAACACGATCCTTTACGAAGACTTCGAGCACATGACGTCACCACCAAACCACACCTATGACACGTGGGAGTCGGTAGCCGATCATGCATGAGAGGTGAGGGTGTCTGAGTCGGATAGGAGCTTCATATTTGTTACCACGATTGGAGCAGTGATGGCAATACAAGACCCATTGCTGACGTCAGACAACCGAGTCTATATTCAAGTACAAATCAACGGACGTACGTTCAAAGCCTTGATAGACACGGGAGCAAATAGAAGTTGTATCTCACAGACATCCGCAGACCTCCTTGGCCGACCAATAACTCCGGCACCACCTGGGTCATTTATATATTTAGCTGACAAGGCGGTGCGAACTCCTCGACTGGGGACGACGGAAGTGGTACCTATAAGGTACGGTACCAGAATTATCGACGGTTCATTAGAATTGATGAACTTGCCGACGGGTATAGATGTTATAGTGGGGCAAGATATGTTGAAAGGCTTGGGCCTATACATAGGCGGTATCCAATCGCCACTTGCACCAATAGACCCCACAGAACTAGAAGAGCTCCTCGAACCCATACCACGCCGACAGGCACCTAACACGACGGAACCCGTCGATGTACGCGAACGGTTGGCACAGGATTTGGAAGCCAATGCGAAAATTGCCGACAACGCGCGCTGTCGTCTGGAAGGGAGTGAGGTAACCATCCCAGTAACCCATGAACAAGCGTTGCAGATGCGGCGATCGGCGCGTAACTTCGTATCCGATCGATGGCTCCCTATGTGGATGAACAAGTGAAGAAGTGGTTGACGGATTTGGTGATCACAGAAACGAACGACACCAACGACTGTTAATCTTCCTCTCCTTGCGGTACCGACATTCGATGCGGAAGGCAACGTCAAGAAGGTACGCGTGTGTTTAGACATGCGTGCCGTTAACGCGCTTATTCCTGGTGACCAGTTCCTGATCCCCAAGGTCAACGAACTCATATCTCGCCTCAAGAGTAAGAAGTACTACACGACGCTGGACATATCGGCTGCATACCACAGGCTGCCCATCCATCCAGACTCACAATACTTATTTAGTTTTACACACGAACGTTATCAGTACTCGTTCACATCAGCACCGTTCGGTCTTCATGTACTCACGCAGCAGTTTCAACGTACCTTGAGTACAATACTTGATGGCTTACCGGTTCACCACTATATCGATGACATAGTTATCGCCAGTGACGGTTATGACGAACACGTTAGGACGGTGCAGAAGGTGATACAACGCTTAACATACCACAGTTTTAAGCTTAACCCTGCCAAGTGCCACTTCGCTATCTCCGAAGTCATGATCCTAGGGAAGAAAGTATCGGCACAAGGCATTGACATTGACCATGAAAAACAGGCCAAGCTGATCGACTGGCCCACACCACAACGATACAAAGATATAGCCTCGGCGTTGGGTTTAGCAAATTACCTCCACGAACATCTGCCTAATTTCGCGAACACGGTTGCACCCTTGCGCGAATTTTGCAAACTCAAACCAAAGGAGTTGATAGGTGATCGTTGGGAGGAGAGACATGCACAGGCGTGGCAGGCAATGAAAGACGCAGTGGTGAATGCTGTGGCGTTACACTTTCCGGTCGACGGCATTCCTCTGAACTTGGAAACCGACGCTAGCGATTACGGTTTAGGGGAGCGCTATTCCAATGGGTCAACGGTAAGAAACATTACTTAATGTTCTTTAGTAAGACTCTGAACCATGCGCAACAGAACTACGCCACACCTATGAAGGAGTTACTGGCATTGGTATATGGACTGACACATTTCAGGGAATACTTGGATGGGCAACGGTTTGCGGTCTTCACGGACCACAAGGCCCTTGTATATATGAACACACAGCTCAAGCTTAATCCGATGCTTCAGAGATGGCATCATATCATCGCGCCATTCAACTTTACCATATCGCATATACCAGGAGAGTCAAATGTGCTCCCGGACATGTTAAGTAGAGTACACGAGGGGACAGCGGAGCAGGACGAACTCGAAATAATGTATACCGACGGCTGGCAGTTATTCCCTAGTTACTTTGAACAAGCGCAACAACACTTTGGACCGAATGACATAGATGTATTTGCGGACCCAACCAACGCTCAGCTTCCTCGGTTCTGGACGAAGGATGATGGGGAAGGAGCGTTTGCCCACGACTGGTCGATAGTCGATGGATGGATGAACCCGCCTTGGGAACAGATACACAGGATGTTACGCAAGATACGAGCCGACGGCGCACGGGCCTGACAGTATGTCTACCATGGGTACCAAGAGCACCATGGTTCGACCTGTTCAAGCAGTTATTGCAGACAGAACCGGTGCTGGTACCACGGACACCACACACGTTCCTCAAGTACGCCAAGTACGCATGTGGGAAGACACCATGGGGTCATACCGTAGTAGCACGGGTGGGTCCTCCCAATGGATTCAAACTGGACCCGCTGTTTTCACAGCGACTTGGTTTTGCAGAACCAAAGCATACAAAATATGTCATGTGCTTAGACACAGCGCGAGAAATCTCAGTGGCACTGGCAGATGCAGAGGGTCAACCGGCGTTTGCACAAGCGAGTCCGGCGGAGAAACAGCGTCGTACGCAACTCACGCAAGCGCAACACGAACAAGGACATCATGGGGCGGCGGACACAGTCCAACAACTTCGTCAGAACGGTCACATTTGGCCAGGGGCACTTGAGTTAGCCACAGAAGTTAAGCGGCAATGTGGCACATGTTTGGGACAGGACACACTTCGTAAAGGTTTCCACCCGATGATTAGCATCGATGCACGCTACCCGTGGGACCATATTCAAGTGGACTACATCCCGATGCCACTGGAGTCCAGACGCAAGAACAATTATATTCTTCACGTCTTAGACATCGCCACAGGCTATTCTATCCTTCGAGCCACACCGGACAAGACAAAAAGGAAACCACGACACAGACACTCATAGAGATTTTTGGCGAACATGGTTTCCCCGTAAAATCAAACAGACATGGGGAAGGAGTTCACCAACAAGTTAGTGGAGCTTCTGGTCCAGGAAGTGGGGATGCTACATAAGTGTGTGTCTCCACCATATCGACCCCAAGTGCTGGGCGCGGCAGAACGACGTCACAAGGAGATTACACGTTCTATTCGACAATGCTGTGAGGCAGTTCCCCTTCGATGGGACGAACGCCTTCCGTTTACGATGCTATACCAGAACCTTCGGATATCCGTCGCCATAAGAGTGCACCGTTTAGCGTGTACTTTGGCCGCCGCCATGTTCCGTTCGCCGATTTCACGGACGAGTTACCGGATTCTCAGCCGATGACGAATGACACCTGGGCACAACGATTAGACCAGTTACAGGACACTATATTGCCGACCCTCCACCACATTACCAAGAAGTATACAGGCAAGCTTACGACGACATTTGACCGCCTGCATGCTCACGACTTGGTACATTTCGACGAAGGAGATGTGGTCATGGTACGATCAGAAGGCCGAACAACGAAGTCTATGCGGCCATTGTTTGGACCATATGTAGTCAAAGCTAGACACGGCCAACGCTACGAGTTAGCGAACAAGGATGGTTCCGCCCCACCAGAATTCAAGACCAAACCGGTACGGGTGGAACTCCTCCGTTTAGTGCATAGACGCACAGACCCACCAATTAACGAAGACTTATGGACCGAAGGAGGGTGGAGTTTCGCCATATTATCACACATCGTACGAATGATGAGACGGGGAAATTAGAATACCTGGTGAGATGGCGAGAAGGCGAACCAACGTGGGAAACAGCAGAAGCTTTTGATGATGCCAACGATATCGCGGCCTACCACAAAGCTTCGCAGACACGGACACGTAAGCGCCAACGTGCACAAGTCTAATACTTTATCTTCAATATAACTTTGTTCTCGGATATCGAGCTCAAGCTCTGGAGCATAAACCAGCAACTCTAGCTCCCGAGTATAAACCAGCCACTCGAGCTCTTGAGTATAAAAGCAGCAGCGACTCCAGGACTCTAGCTCCCGAGTATAAACCAGCCAGCAACTCTAGCTCCCGAGTATAAACCAGCCACTCGAGCTCTTGAGTATAAAAAAGCAGCGACTCTAGCTCCCGAGTATAAACCAGCCACTCGAGCTCGCGAGAATAAACGGTTAGCACTCGAGCTCGCTAGGGAAAATCGTCAGTAGCTCAAGCTCATGAGGTTAAATGAGCCACTCTTGCTTCGGAGTATAACACAGCGAAATCAATCAAACAACTCCTTGGGCATTGTTTTGAAACAGCGGGTTAATGGTTTGCACGGTTTCTGCCACTGGCAGTTTTTCTCTCGACACAAATACAGTCCTATATTGTACTTGCCAAACTCCTATATGCTGACACAGATGAACAGTAGCTTCAAGAATTCAAACACGACGGGTCGCTCGAGACGTACACATCGGGTCCTCTAGCTCTCTGAGGTAAAATGCCAGCACAATGCTCTAGCTCTCTGAGGATAAATGCCAGCACAATGCTCTAGCTCTCGAGGATAAATGCCAGCACAATGCTCTAGCTCTCGAGGATAATGCCAGCACATAAGGTACTATGCTATTCTTATCATCTCTGAAACTGGCACACTGCTTTGTTCAGTGCTTCAGTTTGGGGGGGGTGTTGTGGTCAGAATACAAGTACTTATAATTATTTGATTATTTTAGGTTTATTACAAGTTTTACAGTTTATCAGAATAATCTGATAAACTGGGTTTTAGGGTTTTGCTGGTTTTACAGCACATGACTAATGACTCATTTAAGAGTCAGTCATTTTAGGATTACTGTTTATAATTACTAATAAATGAACAACGTCCCCTCCCTGAGGAGGGAGAGAACGTTGAGATACAGTTATCTCGCGTATACTTACTACAGCGTACAGAAGCAATTGAACATATCTTTGGGCGTCATTACGAGCGAATACGTAATGATAACTACGTCTCGCATGTTTCCGGGACGTCATGGTTGATTTCTGCACTATTTGGCCTTGTTCGTGCTTGGTAGAATGTCTCACAAGCGTACAGAAGCAATTGAACATATCTTTGGGCGTCATTACTACGTCACGCATGTTTCCTGGACTTCATGGTTGCTTTCTGCCCTATTTGACCTTGTTCGTGCGTTGTAGAATGTCTCACAAACGTACAGAAGCAATTGAACATATCTTTGGGCGTCATTACTACGTCTCGCATGTTTCCGGGACGTCATGGTTGATTTCTGCCCTATTTGGCCTTGTTTGTGCTTGGTAGAATGTCTCACAAGCGTACAGAAGCAATTGAACATATCTTTGGGCGTCATTACGAGCGAATACGTAATGATAACTACGTCTCGCATGTTTCCGGGACGTCATGGTTGATTTCTGCCCTATTTGGTCTTGTCCGTGCGTTGTAAAATATCTCACAAGCGTACAGAAGCAATTGAACATATCTTTGGGCGTCATTACTACGTCACGCATGTTTCCGGGTCGTCATGGTTGATTTCTGCCCTATTTGGCCTTGTCCGTGTAGTGTAGAAGGTCTCACAAGCATACAGAAGCAATTGAACATATCATTGGGCGTCATTACGAGCGAGTACGTAATGTTAACTACGTCTCGCACGTTACCCTTACGTCATGGTTGAATTCTGCCCTATTTGGCCTTGTTCGTGCGTTGTAGAATGTCTCACAAGCGTACAGAAGCAATTGAACATATCTTTGGGCGTCATTACTACGTCACGCATGTTTCCTGGACGTCATGATTGCTTTCTGCCCTATTTGACCTTGTTCGTGCGTTGTAGAATGTCTCACAAACGTACAGAAGCAATTGAACATATCATTGGGCGTCATTACGAGCGAATACGTAATGATAACTACGTCTCGCATGTTTCCGGGACGTCATGGTTGCTTTCTGCCCTATTTGGCCTTGTTCGTGCTTGGTAGAATGTCTCACAAGCGAACAGAAGCAATTGAACATATCATTGGGCGTCATTACGAGCGAATACGTAATGATAACTACGTCTCGCATGTTTCCGGGACGTCATGGTTGATTTCTGCCCTATTTGGTCTTGTCCGTGCGTTGTAAAATGTCTCACAAGCGTACAGAAGCAATTGAACATATCATTGGGCGTCATTACGAGCGAATACGTAATGATAACTACGTCTCGTATGTTTCCGGGACGTCATGGTTGCTTTCTGCCCTATTTGGCCTTGTTCGTGCTTGGTAGAATGTCTCACAAGCGTACAGAAAGCAATTGAACATATCTTTGGGCGTCATTACTACGTCACGCATGTTTCCTGGACGTCATGGTTGATTTCTGCCCTATTTGGCCTTGTTCGTGCTTGGTAGAATGTCTCACAAGCGTACAGAAGCAATTGAACATATCATTGGGCGTCATTACGAGCGAATACGTAATGATAACTACGTCTCGCATGTTTCCGGGACGTCATGGTTGATTTCTGCCCTATTTGGTCTTGTCCGTGCGTTGTAAAATGTCTCACAAGCGTACAGAAGCAATTGAACATATCATTGGGCGTCATTACGAGCGAATACGTAATGATAACTACGTCTCGTATGTTTCCGGGACGTCATGGTTGCTTTCTGCCCTATTTGGCCTTGTTCGTGCTTGGTAGAATGTCTCACAAGCGTACAGAAGCAATTGAACATATCTTTGGGCGTCATTACTACGTCACGCATGTTTCCTGGACGTCATTGTTGCTTTCTGCCCTATTTGGTCTTGTCCGTGCGTTGTAAAATGTCTCACAAACGTACAGAAGCAATTGAACATATCTTTGGGCGTTATTACTACATCTCGCATGTTTCCGGGACGTCAATTTCTTCCCTATTTGGCCTTGTTCGTGCGTTGTAGAATGTCTCACAAGCGTACAGAAGCAATTGAACATATCTTTGGGCGTCATTACTACGTCACGCATGTTTCCTGGACTTCATGGTTGCTTTTTGCCCTATTTGGCCTTGTTCGTGCGTTGTAGAATGTCTCACAAACGTACAGAAGCAATTGAACATATCTTTGGGCGTCATTACTACGTCTCGCATGTTTCCGGGACGTCATGGTTGATTTCTGCCCTATTTGGCCTTGTTCGTGCTTGGTAGAATGTCTCACAAGCGTACAGAAGCAATTGAACATATCTTTGGGCGTCATTACGAGCGAATACGTAATGATAACTACGTCTCGCATGTTTCCGGGACGTCATGGTTGATTTCTGCCCTATTTGGTCCTTGTTCGTGCGTTGTAGAATGTCTCACAAGCGTACAGAAGCAATTGAACATATCATTGGGCGTCATTACGAGCGAATACGTAATGATAACTACGTCTCGCATGTTTCCGGGACGTCATGGTTGATTTCTGCCCTATTTGGTCTTGTCCGTGCGTTGTAGAATGTCTCACAAGCGTACAGAAGCAATTGAACATATCTTTGGGCGTCATTACTACGTCACGCATGTTTCCGGGTCGTCATGGTTGATTTCTGCCCTATTTGGCCTTGTCCGTGTAGTGTAGAAGGTCTCACAAGCATACAGAAGCAATTGAACATATCATTGGGCGTCATTACGAGCGAGTACGTAATGTTAACTACGTCTCGCACGTTACCCTTACGTCATGGTTGAATTCTGCCCTATTTGGCCTTGTTCGTGCGTTGTAGAATGTCTCACAAGCGTACAGAAGCAATTGAACATATCTTTGGGCGTCATTACTACGTCACGCATGTTTCCTGGACGTCATGGTTGCTTTCTGCCCTATTTGACCTTGTTCGTGCGTTGTAGAATGTCTCACAAACGTACAGAAGCAATTGAACATATCATTGGGCGTCATTACAGCGAATACGTAATGATAACTACGTCTCGTATGTTTCCGGGACGTCATGGTTGCTTTCTGCCCTATTTGGCCTTGTTCGTGCTTTGTAGAATGTCTCACAAGCGTACAGAAGCAATTGAACATATCATTGGGCGTCATTACGAGCGCGAATACGTAATGATAACTACGTCTCGCATGTTTCCGGGACGTCATGGTTGATTTCTGCCCTATTTGGTCTTGTCCGTGCGTTGTAAAATGTCTCACAAGCGTACAGAAGCAATTGAACATATCTTTGGGCGTCATTACGAGCGAATACGTAATGATAACTACGTCTCGTATGTTTCCGGACGTCATGGTTGCTTTCTGCCCTATTTGGCCTTGTTCGTGCTTTGTAGAATGTCTCACAAGCGTACAGAAGCAATTGAACATATCTTTGGGCGTCATTACTACGTCACGCATGTTTCCGGGACGTCATGGTTGATTTCTGCCCTATTTGGCCTTGTTCGTGCTTGGTAGAATGTCTCACAAGCGTACAGAAGCAATTGAACATATCATTGGGCGTCATTACGAGCGAATACGTAATGATAACTACGTCTCGCATGTTTCCGGACGTCATGGTTGATTTCTGCCCTATTTGGTCTTGTCCGTGCGTTGTAAAATGTCTCACAAGCGTACAGAAGCAATTGAACATATCATTGGGCGTCATTACGAGCGAATACGTAATGATAACTACGTCTCGCATGTTTCCGGGACGTCATGGTTGCTTTCTGCCCTATTTGGCCTTGTTCGTGCTTGGTAGAATGTCTCACAAGCGTACAGAAGCAATTGAACATATCTTTGGGCGTCATTACTACGTCACGCATGTTTCCTGGACGTCATGGTTGCTTTCTGCCCTATTTGACCTTGTTCATGCGTTGTAGAATGTCTCACAAACGTACAGAAGCAATTGAACATATCTTTGGGCGTTATTACTACATCTCGCATGTTTCCGGGACGTCAATTTCTTCCCTATTTGGCCTTGTTCGTGCGTTGTAGAATGTCTCACAAGCGTACAGAAGCAATTGAACATATCTTTGGGCGTCATTACTACGTCACGCATGTTTCCTGGACTTCATGGTTGCTTTGCCCTATTTGGCCTTGTTCGTGCGTTGTAGAATGTCTCACAAACGTACAGAAGCAATTGAACATATCTTTGGGCGTCATTACTACGTCTCGCATGTTTCCGGGACGTCATGGTTGATTTCTGCCCTATTTGGCCTTGTTCGTGCTTGGTAGAATGTCTCACAAGCGTACAGAAGCAATTGAACATATCTTTGGGCGTCATTACGAGCGAATACGTAATGATAACTACGTCTCGCATGTTTCCGGGACGTCATGGTTGATTTCTGCCCTATTTGGCCTTGTTCGTGCGTTGTAGAATGTCTCACAAGCGTACAGAAGCAATTGAACATATCTTTGGGCGTCATTACGAGCGAATCAATGATAACTACGTCACGCATGTTTCCTGGACGTCATGGTTGCTTTCTGCCCTATTTGGCCTTGTTCGTGCGTTGTAGAATGTCTCACAAGCGTACAGAAGCAATTGAACATATCTCTTTGGGCGGGCGTCATTACTACGTCTCGCATGTTTCCGGGACGTCATGGTTGATTTCTGCCCTATTTGGCCTTGTTCGTGCGTTGTAGAATGTCTCTCACAAGCGTACAGAAGCAATTGAACATATCTTTGGGCGTCATTACGTAATGATAACTACGTCTCGCATGTTTCCGGGACGTCATGGTTGCTTTCTGCCCTATTGGCCTTGTTCGTGCGTTGTAGAATGTCTCACAAGCGTACAGAAGCAATTGAACATATCTTTGGGCGTCATTACTACGTCTCGCATGTTTCCGGACGTCATGGTTGCTTTCTGCCCTATTTGGCCTTGTTCGTGCGTTGTAGAATGTCTCACAAGCGTACAGAAGCAATTGAACATATCTTTGGGCGTCATTACACGTCATCATGTTTCCGGGACGTCATGGTTGATTTCTGCCCTATTTGGCCTTGTTCGTGCGTTGTAGAATGTCTCACAAGCGTACAGAAGCAATTGAACATATCATTGGGCGTCATTACGAGCGAATACGTAATGTAACTACGTCTCGCATGTTTCCGGGACGTCATGGTTGATTTCTGCCCTATTTGGCCTTGTTCGTGCGTTGTAGAATGTCTCACAAGCGTACAGAAGCAATTGAACATATCTTTGGGCGTCATTACTACGTCACGCATGTTTCCTGACGTCATGGTTGCTTTCTGCCCTATTTGGCCTTGTTCGTGCGTTGTAGAATGTCTCACAAGCGTACAGAAGCAATTGAACATATCTTTGGGCGTCATTACTACGTCTCGCATGTTTCCGGACGTCATGGTTGATTTCTGCCCTATTTGGCCTTGTTCGTGCGTTGTAGAATGTCTCACAAGCGTACAGAAGCAATTGAACATATCTTTGGGCGTCATTACGACGATAACGCATGTTTCCGGGACGTCATGGTTGATTTCTGCCCTATTTGGCCTTGTTCGTGCGTTGTAGAATGTCTCACAAGCGTACAGAAGCAATTGAACATATCTTTGGGCGTCATTACTACGTCTCGCATGTTTCCGGGACGTCATGGTTGATTTCTGCCCTATTTGGCCTTGTTCGTGCGTTGTAGAATGTCTCACAAGCGTACAGAAGCAATTGAACATATCTTTGGGCGTCATTACTACGTCACGCATGTTTCCTGGACGTCATGGTTGCTTTCTGCCCTATTTGGCCTTGTTCGTGCGTTGTAGAATGTCTCACAAACGTACAGAAGCAATTGAACATATCTTTGGGCGTCATTACTACGTCTCGCATGTTTCCGGGACGTCATGGTTGATTTCTGCCCTATTTGGCCTTGTTCGTGCGTTGTAGAATGTCTCACAAGCGTACAGAAGCAATTGAACATATCTTTTGGGCGTCATTACGAGCGAATACGTACTACGTCTCGCATGTTTCCGGGACGTCATGGTTGATTTCTGCCCTATTTGGCCTTGTTCGTGCGTTGTAGAATGTCTCACAAACGTACAGAAGCAATTGAACATATCTTTGGGCGTCATTACTACGTCTCGCATGTTTCCTGGACGTCATGGTTGCTTTCTGCCCAAACGTGCAGAATGTCTCACAAGCGTACAGAAGCAATTGAACATATCTTTGGGCGTCATTACTACGTCACGCATGTTTCCTGGACGTCATGGTTGATTTCTGCCCTATTTGGCCTTGTTCGTGCGTTGTAGAATGTCTCACAAGCGTACAGAAGCAATTGAACATATCATTGGGCGTCATTACGAGCGTCACGTAATGTTAACTACGTCTCGCATGTTTCCGGGACGTCATGGTTGATTTCTGCCCTATTTGGCCTTGTTCGTGCGTTGTAGAATGTCTCACAAGCGTACAGAAGCAATTGAACATATCATTGGGCGTCATTACGAGCGAATACGTAATGATAACTACGTCTCGTATGTTTCCGGGACGTCATGGTTGCTTTCTGCCCTATTTGGCCTTGTTCGTGCGTTGTAGAATGTCTCACAAGCGTACAGAAGCAATTGAACATATCTTTTTGGGCGTCATTACTACGTCACGCATGTTTCCTGGACGTCATGGTTGCTTTCTGCCCTATTTGGCCTTGTTCGTGCGTTGTAGAATGTCTCACAAACGTACAGAAGCAATTGAACATATCTTTGGGCGTTATTACTACATCTCGCATGTTTCCGGGACGTCAATTTCTTCCCTATTTGGCCTTGTTCGTGCGTTGTAGAATGTCTCACAAGCGTACAGAAGCAATTGAACATATCTTTGGGCGTCATTACTACGTCACGCATGTTTCCTGGACTTCATGGTTGCTTTTTTTGCCCTATTTGGCCTTGTTCGTGCGTTGTAGAATGTCTCACAAACGTACAGAAGCAATTGAACATATCTTTGGGCGTCATTACTACGTCACGCATGTTTCCGGGACGTCATGGTTGATTTCTGCCCTATTTGGCCTTGTTCGTGCTTGGTAGAATGTCTCACAAGCGTACAGAAGCAATTGAACATATCTTTGGGCGTCATTACGAGCGAATACGTAATGATAACTACGTCTCGCATGTTTCCGGGACGTCATGGTTGATTTCTGCCCTATTTGGCCTTGTTCGTGCGTTGTAGAATGTCTCACAAGCGTACAGAAGCAATTGAACATATCTTTGGGCGTCATTACGAGCGAATACGTCTACGTCTCGCATGTTTCCGGGACGTCATGGTTGCTTTCTGCCCTATTTGGCCTTGTTCGTGCGTTGTAGAATGTCTCACAAACGTACAGAAGCAATTGAACATATCTTTGGGCGTCATTACTACGTCATCATGTTTCCGGGACGTCATGGTTGCTTTCTGCCCTATTTGGCCTTGTTCGTGCGTTGTAGAATGTCTCACAAGCGTACAGAAGCAATTGAACATATCTTTGGGCGTCATTACTACGTCTCGCATGTCTCGCATGTTTCCGGACGTCATGGTTGATTTCTGCCCTATTTGGCCTTGTTCGTGCGTTGTAGAATGTCTCACAAGCGTACAGAAGCAATTGAACATATCTTTGGGCGTCATTACTACGTCACGCATGTTTCCTGGACGTCATGGTTGCTTTCTGCCCTATTTGGCCTTGTTCGTGCGTTGTAGAATGTCTCACAAACGTACAGAAACAATTGAACATATCTTTGGGCGTCATTACTACGTCTCGCATGTTTCCGGGTTTCCGGACGTCATGGTTGATTTCTGCCCTATTTGGCCTTGTTCGTGCTTGGTAGAATGTCTCTCACAAGCGTACAGAAGCAATTGAACATATCTTTGGGCGTCATTACATTACTGATAACTACGTCTCGCATGTTTCCGGGACGTCATGGTTGATTTCTGCCCTATTTGGTCTTGTTCGTGCGTTGTAGAATGTCTCACAAGCAAACGTACAGAAGCAATTGAACATATCATTGGGCGTTTACGTCATTACGTAATGATAACTACGTCTCGCATGTTTCCGGACGTCATGGTTGCTTTCTGCCCTATTTGGCCTTGTTCGTGCGTTGTAGAATGTCTCACAAGCGTACAGAAGCAATTGAACATATCTTTGGGCGTCATTACTACGTCACGCATGTTTCCTGGACGTCATGGTTGATTTCTGCCCTATTTGGCCTTGTTCGTGCTTGTAGAATGTCTCACAAGCGTACAGAAGCAATTGAACATATCTTTGGCGTCATTACGAGCGAATACGTTAACTACGTCTCGCATGTTTCCGGGACGTCATGGTTGATTTCTGCCCTATTTGGCCTTGTCCGTGCGTTGTAGAATGTCTCACAAGCGTACAGAAGCAATTGAACATATCATTGGGCGTCATTACGAGCGAATACGTAATGATAACTACGTCTCGCATGTTTCCGGGACGTCATGGTTGCTTTCTGCCCTATTTGGCCTTGTTCGTGCGTTGTAGAATGTCTCACAAGCGTACAGAAGCAATTGAACATATCTTTGGGCGTCATTACTACGTCACGCATGTTTCCTGGACGTCATGGTTGCTTTCTGCCCTATTTGGCCTTGTTCGTGCGTTGTAGAATGTCTCACAAACGTACAGAAGCAATTGAACATATCTTTGGGCGTCATTACTACGTCTCGCATGTTTCCGGGACGTCAATTTCTTTCCCCTATTTGGCCTTGTTCGTGCGTTGTAGAATGTCTCACAAGCGTACAGAAGCAATTGAACATATCTTTGGGCGTCATTACTACGTCACGCATGTTTCCTGGACGTCATGGTTGATTTCTGCCCTATTTGGCCTTGTTCGTGCGTTGTAGAATGTCTCACAAGCGTACAGAAGCAAATTGAACATATCTTTGGGCGTCATTACTACGTCTACGTCTCGCATGTTTCCGGGACGTCATGGTTGATTTCTGCCCTATTTGGCCTTGTTCGTGCGTTGTAGAATGTCTCACAAGCGTACAGAAGCAATTGAACATATCTTTGGGCGTCATTACTACGTCGTCACGCACGTCTCGCATGTTTCCTGGACGTCATGGTTGCTTTCTGCCCTATTTGGCCTTTGTTCGTGCGTTGTAGAATGTCTCACAAACGTACAGAAGCAATTGAACATATCTTTGGGCGTCATTACTACGTCACGCATGTTTCCTGGACGTCATGGTTGATTTCTGCCCTATTTGGCCTTGTTCGTGCGTTGTAGAATGTCTCACAAGCGTACAGAAGCAATTGAACATATCTTTGGGCGTCATTACGAGCGAATACGTAATGATAACTACGTCTCGCATGTTTCCGGGACGTCATGGTTGATTTCTGCCCTATTTGGCCTTGTTCGTGCGTTGTAGAATGTCTCACAAGCGTACAGAAGCAATTGAACATATCTTTGGGCGTCATTACTACGTCACGCATGTTCCGGGACGTCATGTTGCTGTATTTGGCCTTGTTCGTGCGTTGTAGAATGTCTCACAAGCGTACAGAAGCAATTGAACATATCTTTGGGCGTCATTACGAGCGAATCATAATAACTACGTCTCGCATGTTTCCGGGACGTCATGGTTGATTTCTGCCCTATTTGGCCTTGTTCGTGCGTTGTAGAATGTCTCACAAGCGTACAGAAGCAATTGAACATATCTTTGGGCGTCATTACTACGTCACGCATGTTTCCTGGACGTCATGGTTGCTTTTGCCCTATTTGGCCTTGTTCGTGCGTTGTAGAATGTCTCACAAACGTACAGAAGCAATTGAACATATCTTTGGGCGTCATTACTACGAATACGTAATGATAACTACGTCTCGCATGTTTCCGGGACGTCATGGTTGATTTCTGCCCTATTTGGCCTTGTTCGTGCGTTGTAGAATGTCTCACAAGCGTACAGAAGCAATTGAACATATCTTTGGGCGTCATTACGACGTCAATACATGATAACTACGTCTCGCATGTTTCCGGGACGTCATGGTTGATTTCTGCCCTATTTGGCCTTGTTCGTGCGTTGTAGAATGTCTCACAAGCGTACAGAAGCAATTGAACATATCTTTGGGCGTCATTACGAGCGTACTACGTCTCGCATGTTTCCGGGACGTCATGGTTGCTTTCTGCCCTATTTGGCCTTGTTCGTGCGTTGTAGAATGTCTCACAAGCGTACAGAAGCAATTGAACATATCTTTGGGCGTCATTACTACGTCACGCATGTTTCCTGGACGTCATGGTTGATTTCTGCCCTATTTGGCCTTGTTCGTGCTTGGTAGAATGTCTCACAAGCGTACAGAAGCAATTGAACATATCTTTGGGCGTCATTACGAGCGAATACGTCATGATAACTACGTCTCGCATGTTTCCGGGACGTCATGGTTGATTTCTGCCCTATTTGGCCTTGTTCGTGCGTTGTAGAATGTCTCACAAGCGTACAGAAGCAATTGAACATATCTTTGGGCGTCATTACGAGCGACTAATGATAACTACGTCTCGCATGTTTCCGGGACGTCATGGTTGCTTTCTGCCCTATTTGGCCTTGTTCGTGCTTTGTAGAATGTCTCACAAGCGTACAGAAGCAATTGAACATATCTTTGGGCGTCATTACTACGTCACGCATGTTTCCTGGACGTCATGGTTGCTTTCTGCCCTATTTGGCCTTGTTCGTGCGTTGTAGAATGTCTCACAAACGTACAGAAGCAATTGAACATATCTTTGGGCGTCATTACTACGTCTCGCATGTTTCCGGGACGTCATGGTTCTTTCTGCCCTATTTGGACGTCTCACAAGCGTGAAGCAATTGAACATATCTTTCTCACGCCCTTTCCTGGACGTCATGGTTGATTTCTGCCCTATTTGGCCTTGTTCGTGCGTTGTAGAATGTCTCACAAACGTACAGAAGCAATTGAACATATCTTTGGGCGTCATTACTACGTCACGCATGTTTCCGGGACGTCATGGTTGCTTTCTGCCCTATTTGGCCTTGTTCGTGCGTTGTAGAATGTCTCACAAGCGTACAGAAGCAATTGAACATATCTTTGGGCGTCATTACGACGAATACGTCATGATAACTACGTCTCGCATGTTTCCGGACGTCATGGTTGATTTCTGCCCTATTTGGCCTTGTTCGTGCGTTGTAGAATGTCTCACAAGCGTACAGAAGCAATTGAACATATCTTTGGGCGTCATTACGTCATTACGTAATGATAACTACGCTCGCATGTTTCCGGACGTCATGGTTGATTTCTGCCCTATTTGGCCTTGTTCGTGCGTTGTAGAATGTCTCACAAGCGTACAGAAGCAATTGAACATATCTTTGGGCGTCATTACTACGTCTCGCATGTTTCCGGGACGTCATGGTTTGGGCGTCCTATTTGGCCTTGTTCGTCTTGCAGAATGTCTCACAAGCGTACAGACGTCATTATGGTCACGCATGTTTCCGGCCCATGGTTGATTTGCCCTATTTGGCCTTGTTCGTGCGTTGTAGAATGTCTCACAAACGTACAGAAGCAATTGAACATATCTTTGGGCGTCATTACTACGTAATGATAACTACGTCTCGCATGTTTCCGGGACGTCATGGTTGATTTCTGCCCTATTTGGCCTTGTTCGTGCGTTGTAGAATGTCTCACAAGCGTACAGAAGCAATTGAACATATCTTTGGGCGTCATTACGACGTCACGTAATGTTTCTCGCATGTTTCCGGGACGTCATGGTTGCTTTCTGCCCTATTTGGCCTTGTTCGTGCGTTGTAGAATGTCTCACAAGCGTACAGAAGCAATTGAACATATCTTTGGGCGTCATTACTACGTCACGCATGTTTCCTGGACGTCATGGTTGCTTTCTGCCCTATTTGACCTTGTTCGTGCGTTGTAGAATGTCTCACAAACGTACAGAAGCAATTGAACATATCTTTGGGCGTCATTACTACGTCTCGCATGTTTCCGGGACGTCAATTTCTGCCCTATTTGGCCTTGTTCGTGCGTTGTAGAATGTCTCACAAAGCGTACAGAAGCAATTGAACATATCTTTGGGCGTCATTACTACGTCACGTGTTTCCTGGACGTCATGGTTGCTTTCTGCCCTATTTGGCCTTGTTCGTGCGTTGTAGAATGTCTCACAAACGTACAGAAGCAATTGAACATATCTTTGGGCGTCATTACTACGTCTCGCATGTTTCCGGACGTCATGGTTGATTTCTGCCCTATTTGGCCTTGTTCGTGCGTTGTAGAATGTCTCACAAACGTACAGAAGCAATTGAACATATCTTTGGGCGTCATTACTACGTCTCGCATGTTTCCGGGACGTCATGGTTGATTTCTGCCCTATTTGGCCTTGTTCGTGCTTGGTAGAATGTCTCACAAGCGTACAGAAGCAATTGAACATATCTTTGGGCGTCATTACGAGCGAATACGTAATGATAACTACGTCTCGCATGTTTCCGGACGTCATGGTTGATTTCTGCCCTATTTGGCCTTGTCCGTGCGTTGTAGAATGTCTCACAAGCGTACAGAAGCAATTGAACATATCTTTGGGCGTCATTACGAGCGAATACGTAATGATAACTACGTCTCGCATGTTTCCGGGACGTCATGGTTGATTTCTGCCCTATTTGGCCTTGTCGTGCGTTGTATGTCTTCAGGACGTCATGGTTGGTTGCTTTCTGCCCTATTTGGTCTTGTTCGTGCGTTGGTAGAATGTCTCACAAACGTACAGAAGCAATTGAACATATCTTTGGGCGTCATTACTACGTCTCGCATGTTTCCGGACGTCGTCATGGTTGATTTCTGCCCTATTTGGCCTTGTTCGTGCGTTGTAGAATGTCTCACAAGCGTACAGAAGCAATTGAACATATCATCTTTACGAGGGAATACGTCATTACTACGTCTCGCATGTTTCCTGGACGTCATGGTTGATTTCTCCCTATTTGGCCTTGTTCGTGCGTTGTAGAATGTCTCTCACAAGCGTACAGAAGCAATTGAACATATCTTTGGGCGTCATTACTACGTCACGCATGTTTCCGGGACGTCATGGTTGATTTCTGCCCTATTTGGCCTTGTTCGTGCGTTGTAGAATGTCCTCACAAGCGTACAGAAGCAATTGAACATATCTTTGGGCGTTGGGCGTCATTTGATTTCTGAGGCCTTGTTCGTGCGTTGTAGAATGTCTCTCAAAACGTACAGAAGCAATTGAACATATCTTTGGGCGTCATTACTACGTCTCGCATGTTTTCCGGGACGTCATGGTTGCTTTCTGCCCTATTTGGCCTTGTTCGTGCGTTGTAGAATGTCTCACAAGCGTACAGAAGCAATTGAACATATCTTTGGGCGTCATTACTACGTCACGCATGTTTCCGGGACGTCATGGTTGATTTCTGCCCTATTTGGCCTTGTTCGTGCGTTGTAGAATGTCTCACAAACGTACAGAAGCAATTGAACATATCTTTGGGCGTCATTACTACGTCTCGCATGTTTCCGGGACGTCATTTCTTTCCCTATTTGGCCTTGTTCGTGCGTTGTAGAATGTCTCACAAGCGTACAGAAGCAATTGAACATATCTTCTCATTACGTGTCACGCATGTTTCCGGACGTCATGGTTGCTTTCTGCCCTATTTGGCCTTGTTCGTGCGTTGTAGAATGTCTCACAAGCGTACAGAAGCAATTGAACATATCTTTGGGCGTCATTACTACGTCACGCATGTTTCCTGGACGTCATGGTTGATTTCTGCCCTATTTGGCCTTGTTCGTGCTTGTAGAATGTCTCACAAGCGTACAGAAGCAATTGAACATATCATTGGGCGTCATTACGAGCGAATACGTAATGATAACTACGTCTCGCATGTTTCCGGGACGTCATGGTTGATTTCTGCCCTATTTGGTCTTGTCCGTGCGTTGTAAAATGTCTCACAAGCGTACAGAAGCAATTGAACATATCATTGGGCGTCATTACGAGCGAATACGTAATGATAACTACGTCTCGCATGTTTCCGGGACGTCATGGTTGCTTTCTGCCCTATTTGGCCTTGTTCGTGCGTTGTAGAATGTCTCACAAGCGTACAGAAGCAATTGAACATATCTTTGGGCGTCATTACTACGTCACGCATGTTTCCTGGACGTCATGGTTGCTTTCTGCCCTATTTGGCCTTGTTCGTGCGTTGTAGAATGTCTCACAAACGTACAGAAGCAATTGAACATATCTTTGAATTACTACGTCTCGCATGTTTCCGGGACGTCAATTTCTGCCCTATTTGGCCTTGTTCGTGCGTTGTAGAATGTCTCACAAGCGTACAGAAGCAATTGAACATATCTTTGGGCGTCATTACTACGTCACGCATGTTTCCTGGACGTCATGGTTGCTTTTCTGCCCTATTTGGCCTTGTTCGTGCGTTGTAGAATGTCTCACAAACGTACAGAAGCAATTGAACATATCTTTGGGCGTCATTACTACGTCACGCATGTTTCCTGGACGTCATGGTTGATTTCTGCCCTATTTGGCCTTTGTTCGTGCGTGGTAGAATGTCTCACAAGCGTACAGAAGCAATTGAACATATCTTTGGGCGTCATTACGAGCGAATACGTAATGATAACTACGTCTCGCATGTTTCCGGGACGTCATGGTTGATTTCTGCCCTATTTGGCCTTGTTCGTGCGTTGTAGAATGTCTCACAAGCGTACAGAAGCAATTGAACATATCATTTGGGCGTCATTACGAGCGAACGTAATGATAACTACGTGCATGTTTCCGGACGTCATGGTTGCTTTCTGCCCTATTTGGCCTTGTTCGTGCGTTGTAGAATGTCTCACAAACGTACAGAAGCAATTGAACATATCTTTGGGCGTCATTACTACGTCTCGCATGTTTCCGGGACGTCATGGTTGATTTCTGCCCTATTTGGCCTTGTTCGTGCGTTGTAGAATGTCTCACAAGCGTACAGAAGCAATTGAACATATCTTTGGGCGTCATTACGAGCGAATAAATGATAACTACGTCTCGCATGTTTCCGGGACGTCATGGTTGATTTCTGCCCTATTTGGCCTTGTTCGTGCGTTGTAGAATGTCTCACAAGCGTACAGAAGCAATTGAACATATCTTTGGGCGTCATTACGATACGTACTACGTCTCGCATGTTTCCTGGACGTCATGGTTGCTTTTCTGCCCTATTTGGCCTTGTTCGTGCGTTGTAGAATGTCTCACAAGCGTACAGAAGCAATTGAACATATCTTTGGGCGTCATTACGAGCGTCATTATAACTACGTCTCGCATGTTTCCGGGACGTCATGGTTGATTTCTGCCCTATTTGGCCTTGTTCGTGCGTTGTAGAATGTCTCACAAGCGTACAGAAGCAATTGAACATATCATTGGGCGTCATTACGAGCGAATACGTAATGATAACTACGTCTCGCATGTTTCCGGGACGTCATGGTTGATTTCTGCCCTATTTGGCCTTGTTCGTGCGTTGTAGAATGTCTCACAAGCGTACAGAAGCAATTGAACATATCTTTGGGCGTCATTACTACGTCACGCATGTTTCCTGGACGTCATGGTTGCTTTCTGCCCTATTTGGCCTTGTTCGTGCGTTGTAGAATGTCTCACAAACGTACAGAAGCAATTGAACATATCTTTGGGCGTCATTACTACGTCTCGCATGTTTCCGGGACGTCATGGTTGATTTCTGCCCTATTTGGCCTTGTTCGTGCGTTGTAGAATGTCTCACAAGCGTACAGAAGCAATTGAACATATCTTTGGGCGTCATTACTACGTCACGCATGTTTCCTGGACGTCATGGTTGCTTTCTGCCCTATTTGGCCTTGTTCGTGCGTTGTAGAATGTCTCACAAGCGTACAGAAGCAATTGAACATATCTTTGGGCGTCATTACTACGTCACGCATGTTTCCGGGACGTCATGGTTGATTTCTGCCCTATTTGGCCTTGTTCGTGCTTGGTAGAATGTCTCACAAGCGTACAGAAGCAATTGAACATATCTTTGGGCGTCATTACGAGCGAATACGTAATGATAACTACGTCTCGCATGTTTCCGGGACGTCATGGTTGATTTCTGCCCTATTTGGTCTTGTTCGTGCGTTGTAGAATGTCTCACAAGCGTACAGAAGCAATTGAACATATCATTGGGCGTCATTACGACGAATACGTAACAATGATAACGTATGTTTCCGGACGTCATGGTTGCTTTCTGCCCTATTTGGCCTTGTTCGTGCGTTGTAGAATGTCTCACAAGCGTACAGAAGCAATTGAACATATCTTTGGGCGTCATTACTACGTCACGCATGTTTCCGGGACGTCATGGTTGCTTTCTGCCCTATTTGGCCTTGTTCGTGCGTTGTAGAATGTCTCACAAGCGTACAGAAGCAATTGAACATATCTTTGGGCGTCATTACGAGCGAATACGTAATGATAACTACGTCTCGCATGTTTCCGGGACGTCATGGTTGATTTCTGCCCTATTTGGCCTTGTTCGTGCGTTGTAGAATGTCTCACAAGCGTACAGAAGCAATTGAACATATCTTTGGGCGTCATTACTACGTCACGCATGTTTCCATATCGTCATGGTTGCTTTCTGCCCTATTTGGCCTTGTCAAGTGTGCGTTGTAGAATCTCTCACAAACGTACAGAAGCAATTGAACATATCTTTGGGCGTCATTACTACGTCACGCATGTTTCCGGGACGTCATGGTTGATTTCTGCCCTATTTGGCCTTGTTCGTGCGTTGTAGAATGTCTCACAAGCGTACAGAAGCAATTGAACATATCATTGGGCGTCATTACGAGCGAATACGTAATGATAACTACGTCTCGCATGTTTCCGGGACGTCATGGTTGATTTCTGCCCTATTTGGCCTTGTTCGTGCGTTAGGTAGAATGTCTCACAAGCGTACAGAAGCAATTGAACACTTCATGGTTGGGACGTCATGGTGCATTGCCCTATTTGGCCTTGTTCGTGCGTTGTAGAATGTCTCACAAGCGTACAGAAGCAATTGAACATATCTTTGGGCGTCATTACTACGTCACGCATGTTTCCTGGACGTCATGGTTGCTTTCTGCCCTATTTGGCCTTGTTCGTGCGTTGTAGAATGTCTCACAAGCGTACAGAAGCAATTGAACATATCTTTGGGCGTCATTACTACGTCTCGCATGTTTCCGGGACGTCATGGTTGATTTCTGCCCTATTTGGCCTTGTTCGTGCGTTGTAGAATGTCTCACAAGCGTACAGAAGCAATTGAACATATCATTGGGCGTCATTACGAGCGAATACGTAATGATAACTACGTCTCGCATGTTTCCGGGACGTCATGGTTGATTTCTGCCCTATTTGGCCTTGTTCGTGCGTTGTAGAATGTCTCACAAGCGTACAGAAGCAATTGAACATATCTTTGGGCGTCATTACTACGTCACGCATGTTTCCGGGACGTCATGGTTGCTTTCTGCCCTATTTGGCCTTGTTCGTGCGTTGTAGAATGTCTCACAAGCGTACAGAAGCAATTGAACATATCTTTGGGCGTCATTACTACGTCTCGCATGTTTCCGGGACGTCATGGTTGCTTTCTGCCCTATTTGGCCTTGTTCGTGCGTTGTAGAATGTCTCACAAGCGTACAGAAGCAATTGAACATATCTTTGGGCGTCATTACTACGTCGCATGTTTCCTGGACGTCATGGTTGAACTGCCCTATTTGGCCTTGTTCGTGCGTTGTAGAATGTCTCACAAACGTACAGAAGCAATTGAACATATCTTTGGGCGTCATCTACGTCATGTTTCCGGGACGTCATGGTTGATTTCTGCCCTATTTGGCCTTGTTCGTGCGTTGTAGAATGTCTCACAAGCGTACAGAAGCAATTGAACATATCATTGGGCGTCATTACGAGCGAATACGTAATGATAACTACGTCTCGCATGTTTCCGGGACGTCATGGTTGATTTCTGCCCTATTTGGCCTTGTTCGTGCGTTGTAGAATGTCTCACAAGCGTACAGAAGCAATTGAACATATCTTTGGGCGTCATTACTACGTCACGCATGTTTCCTGGACGTCATGGTTGCTTTCGTTCGTGCGTTGTAGAATGTCTCACAAGCGTACAGAAGCAATTGAACATATCTTTCATTTGGCGTCATTACTACGTCTCGCATGTTTCCGGGACGTCATGGTTGATTTCTGCCCTATTTGGCCTTGTTCGTGCGTTGTAGAATGTCTCACAAGCGTACAGAAGCAATTGAACATATCTTTTGGGCGTCATTACTACGTCACGCATGTTTCCTGACGTCATGGTTGCTTTTCGCCCTATGACGTCTCATGGTTGAACTTCTGCATGTTTCCGGGACGTCATGGTTGCTTTCTGCCCTATTTGGCCTTGTTCGTGCTTGTGTAGAATGTCTCACAAGCGTACAGAAGCAATTGAACATATCTTTGGGCGTCATTACTACGTCACGCATGTTTCCTGGACGTTCATGGTTGCGTTCGCATGTTGCCCTGTTGGCCTTGTTCGTGCCCCTATTTGGAATTGTTCGTGCACAGTAGAATGTCTCACAAGCGTACAGAAGCAATTGAACATATCTTTGGGCGTCATTACGAGCGAATACGTAATGATAACTACGTCTCGCATGTTTCCGGGACGTCATGGTTGATTTCTGCCCTATTTGGCCTTGTTCGTGCGTTGTAGAATGTCTCACAAGCGTACAGAAGCAATTGAACATATCTTTGGGCGTCATTACTACGTCACGCATGTTTCCTGGACGTCATGGTTGCTTTCTGCCCTATTTGGCCTTGTTCGTGCGTTGTAGAATGTCTCACAAACGTACAGAAGCAATTGAACATATCTTTTGGGCGTCATTACTACGTCTCGCATGTTTCCTGGACGTCATGGTTGATTTCTGCCCTATTTGGCCTTGTTCGTGCGTTGTAGAATGTCTCACAAGCGTACAGAAGCAATTGAACATATCATTGGGCGTCATTACGAGCGAATACGTAATGATAACTACGTCTCGCATGTTTCCGGGACGTCATGGTTGATTTCTGCCCTATTTGGCCTTGTTCGTGCGTTGTAGAATGTCTCACAAGCGTACAGAAGCAATTGAACATATCTTTGGGCGTCATTACTACGTCACGCATGTTTCCTGGACGTCATGGTTGCTTTCTCTGCCCTATTTGGCCTTGTTCGTCGTTGTAGAATTCTCACAAACGTACAGAAGCAATTGAACATATTTTGGCGTCATTGTTCGCATGTTTCCGGGACGTCATGGTTGATTTCTGCCCTATTTGGCCTTGTTCGTGCGTTGTAGAATGTCTCACAAGCGTACAGAAGCAATTGAACATATCTTTGGGCGTCATTACTACGTCACGCATGTTTCCTGGACGTCATGGTTGCTTTCTGCCCTATTTGGCCTTGTTCGTGCGTTGTAGAATGTCTCACAAACGTACAGAAGCAATTGAACATATCATTGGGCGTCATTACGAGCGAATCATTAACTACGTCTCGCATGTTTCCGGGACGTCATGGTTGATTTCTGCCCTATTTGGCCTTGTTCGTGCGTTGTAGAATGTCTCACAAGCGTACAGAAGCAATTGAACATATCTTTGGCGTCATTACGAGCGAATACGTAATGATAACTACGTCTCGCATGTTTCCGGGACGTCATGGTTGATTTCTGCCCTATTTGGCCTTGTTCGTGCGTTGTAGAAATGTCTCACAAGCGTACAGAAGCAATTGAACATATCATTGGGCGTCATTACTACGTCTCGAATGTTTGCGTACGTAGATAACTACGTTACTACGTCACGCATGTTTCCGGGACGTCATGGTTGCTTTCTGCCCTATTTGGCCTTGTTCGTGCGTTGTAGAATGTCTCACAAGCGTACAGAAGCAATTGAACATATCTTTGGGCGTCATTACTACGTCACGCATGTTTCCGGGACGTCATGGTTGATTTCTGCCCTATTTGGCCTTGTTCGTGCTTGTAGAATGTCTCACAAGCGTACAGAAGCAATTGAACATATCTTTGGGCGTCATTACGAGCGAATACGTAATGATAACTACGTCTCGCATGTTTCCGGGACGTCATGGTTGATTTCTGCCCTATTTGGCCTTGTTCGTGCGTTGTAGAATGTCTCACAAGCGTACAGAAGCAATTGAACATATCTTTGGGCGTCATTACGAGCGAATACGTAATGATAACTATGTCTCGCATGTTTCCGGGACGTCATGGTTGCTTTCTGCCCTATTTGGCCTTGTTCGTGCGTTGTAGAATGTCTCACAAGCGTACAGAAGCAATTGAACATATCTTTGGGCGTCATTACTACGTCACGTCACATGTTTCCTGGACGTCATGGTTGCTTTCTGCCCTATTTGGCCTTGTTCGTGCGTTGTAGAATGTCTCACAAACGTACAGAAGCAATTGAACATATCTTTGGGCGTCATTACTACGTCTCGCATGTTTCCGGACGTCATGGTTGATTTCTGCCCTATTTGGCCTTGTTCGTGCGTTGTAGAATGTCTCACAAGCGTACAGAAGCAATTGAACATATCTTTGGGCGTCATTACGAGCGAATACGTAATGATAACTACGTCTCGCATGTTTCCGGGACGTCATGGTTGATTTCTGCCCTATTTGGCCTTGTTCGTGCGTTGTAGAATGTCTCACAAGCGTACAGAAGCAATTGAACATATCTTTGGGCGTCATTACTACGTCACGCATGTTTCCGTCATGTTCATGTTTCCGGGACGTCATGGTTGATTTTGCCCCTATTTGGCCTTGTTCGTGCGTTGTAGAATGTCTCACAAGCGTACAGAAGCAATTGAACATATCATTGGGCGTCATTACGAGCGAATACGTAATGATAACTACGTCTCGCATGTTTCCGGGACGTCATGGTTGATTTCTGCCCTATTTGGCCTTGTTCGTGCGTTGTAGAATGTCTCACAAGCGTACAGAAGCAATTGAACATATCTTTGGGCGTCATTACTACGTCACGCATACGTAATGTTTCCGGACGTTGCCGGTACGTCATGACTTTCGCCCTATTTGGCCTTGTTCGTGCGTTGTAGAATGTCTCACAAGCGTACAGAAGCGAACACAGTGGGCGTCTTTACGAATTGAACATATCTTTGGGCGTCATTACTACGTCACGCATGTTTCCTGGACGTCATGGTTGCTTTCTGCCCTATTTGGCCTTGTTCGTGCGTTGTAGAATGTCTCACAAGCGTACAGAAGCAATTGAACATATCTTTGGGCGTCATTACTACGTCTCGCATGTTTCCGGACGTCATGGTTGCTTTCGTCTCTTGTTCATGTTGTAGAATGTCTCACGTCAGAAGCAATTGAACATTCTTTGGGCGTCCTACGTCTCGCATGTTTCCGGGACGTCATTTGTTCGTATTTGGCCTTGTTCGTGCGTTGTAGAATGTCTCACAAGCGTACAGAAGCAATTGAACATATCTTTGGGCGTCATTACTACGTCACGCATGTTTCCTGGTTTCGTCATGGTTGATTTCTGCCCTATTTGGCCTTGTTCGTGCGTTGTAGAATGTCTCACAAACGTACAGAAGCAATTGAACATATCTTTGGGCGTCATTACTACGTCTCGCATGTTTCCGGACGATGGTTGTAATGATAACCCTATTTGGCCTTGTTCGTGCGTTGTAGAATGTCTCCGGGACGTCATGGTTGAACATATCTTTGGGCGTCATTACTACGTCATTTTCCGGGACGTCATTTGTTTCTGCCCTATTTGTTGTTCGTGCGTGTAGAATGTCTCACAAGCGTACAGAAGCAATTGAACATATCATTGGGCGTCATTACGAGCGAATACGTAATGATAACTACGTCTCGCATGTTTCCGGGACGTCATGGTTGATTTCTGCCCTATTTGGCCTTGTTCGTGCGTTGTAGAATGTCTCACAAGCGTACAGAAGCAATTGAACATATCTTTGGGCGTCATTACTACGTCACGCATGTTTCCTGGACGTCATGGTTGCTTTCTGCCCTATTTGGCCTTGTTCGTGCGTTGTAGAATGTCTCACAAACGTACAGAAGCAATTCCGAACATATCTTTGGGCGTCTTACTATTGGCATCGCATGTTTCCGGACGTTGTTTGCCCTATTTGGCCTTGTTCGTGCGTTGTAGAATGTCTCACAAGCGTACAGAAGCAATTGAACATATCTTTGGGCGTCATTACTACGTCACGCATGTTTCCTGGACGTCATGGTTGATTTCTGCCCTATTTGGCCTTGTTCGTGCGTTGTAGAATGTCTCACAAGCGTACAGAAGCAATTGAACATATCTTTGGGCGTCATTACTACGTCTCGCATGTTTCCGGACGTCATGGTTGATTTCTGCCCTATTTGGCCTTGTTCGTGCTTGTAGAATGTCTCACAAGCGTACAGAAGCAATTGAACATATCTTTGTTCAATACGTATCTTTGGGCGTCATTACTACGTCACGCATGTTTCCGGGACGTCATGGTTGATTTCTGCCCTATTTGGCCTTGTTCGTGCTTGTAGAATTGTTCGTGCTTTGTAGAATGCCTCATTTGGCGTACAGAAGCAATTGAACATATCTCACAAGCGTACATTACAATTGAACATATCTTAATGATCATTACGTCTCTCGCATGTTTCCGGGACGTCATGGTTGATTTCTGCCCTATTTGGTCTTGTCCGTGCGTTGTAGAATGTCTCACAAGCGTACAGAAGCAATTGAACATATCATTGGGCGTCATTACGAGCGAATACGTAATGATAACTACGTCTCGCATGTTTCCGGGACGTCATGGTTGATTTCTGCCCTATTTGGCCTTGTTCGTGCGTTGTAGAATGTCTCACAAGCGTACAGAAGCAATTGAACATATCTTTGGGCGTCATTACTACGTCACGCATGTTTCCTGGACGTCATGGTTGCTTTCTGCCCTATTTGACCTTGTTCGTGCGTTTAGAATGTCTCACAAACGTACAGAAGCAATTGAACATATCTTTGGGCGTCATTACTACGTCTCGCATGTTTCCGGGACGTCAATTTCTGCCCTATTTGGCCTTGTTCGTGCGTTGTAGAATGTCTCACAAGCGTACAGAAGCAATTGAACATATCTTTGGGCGTCATTACTACGTCACGCATGTTTCCTGGACGTCATGGTTGAATTCTGCCCTATTTGGCCTTGTTCGTGCGTTGTAGAATGTCTCACAAACGTACAGAAGCAATTGAACATATCTTTGGGCGTCATTACTACGTCACGCATGTTTCCTGGACTTCATGGTTGCTTTCTGCCCTATTTGGCCTTGTTCGTGCGTTGTAGAATGTCTCACAAGCGTACAGAAGCAATTGAACATATCTTTGGGCGTCATTACGAGCGTACGTAATGATAACTACGTCTCGCATGTTTCCGGGACGTCATGGTTGATTTCTGCCCTATTTGGCCTTGTTCGTGCGTTGGTAGAATGTCTCACAAGCGTACAGAAGCAATTGAACATATCATTGGGCGTCATTACGAGCGAATACGTAATGATAACTACGTCTCGCATGTTTCCGGACGTCATGGTTGATTTCTGCCCTATTTGGCTTGTTCGTGCGTTGTAGAATGTCTCACAAGCGTACAGAAGCAATTGAACATATCTTTGGGCGTCATTACTACGTCTCGCATGTTTCCGGGACGTCATGGTTGCTTTCTGCCCTATTTGGCCTTGTTCGTGCGTTGTAGAATACAAACGCGTACAGAAGCAATTGAACATATCTTTGGGCGTCATTACTACGTCATGTTTCCGGGACGTCATGGTTGATTTCTGCCCTATTTGGCCTTGTTCGTGCGTTGTAGAATGTCTCACAAGCGTACAGAAGCAATTGAACATATCATTGGGCGTCATTACGAGCGAATACGTAATGATAACTACGTCTCGCATGTTTCCGGGACGTCATGGTTGATTTCTGCCCTATTTGGCCTTGTTCGTGCGTTGTAGAATGTCTCACAAGCGTACAGAAGCAATTGAACATATCTTTGGGCGTCATTACTACGTCACGCATGTTTCCTGGACGTCATGGTTGCTTTCTGTCCCCTATTTGACCTTGTTCGTGCGTTGTAGAATGTCTCTCCACGTACAGAAGCAATTGAACATATCTTTGGGCGTCATTACTACGTCTCGCATGTTTCCGGGACGTCAATTTCTGCCCTATTTGGCCTTGTTCGTGCGTTGTAGAATGTCTCACAAGCGTACAGAAGCAATTGAACATATCTTTGGGCGTCATTACTACGTCACGCATGTTTCCTGGACGTCATGGTTGCTTTTCTGCCCTATTTGGCCTTGTTCGTGCGTTGTAGAATGTCTCACAAGCGTACAGAAGCAATTGAACATATCTTTGGGCGTCATTACTACGTCACGCATGTTTCCGGACGTCATGGTTGATTTCTGCCCTATTTGGCCTTGTTCGTGCGTTGTAGAATGTCTCACAAGCGTACAGAAGCAATTGAACATATCTTTGGGCGTCATTACGAGCGACGTCTCGCATGTTTCCGGGACGTCATGGTTGATTTCTGCCCTATTTGGCCTTGTTCGTGCGTTGTAGAATGTCTCACAAGCGTACAGAAGCAATTGAACATATCTTTGGGCGTCATTACTACGTCTCGCATGTTTCCTGGACGTCATGGTTGCTTTCTGCCCTATTTGGCCTTGTTCGTGCGTTGTAGAATGTCTCACAAACGTACAGAAGCAATTGAACATATCTTTGGGCGTCATTACTACGTCACGCATGTTTCCGGGACGTCATGGTTGATTTCTGCCCTATTTGGCCTTGTTCGTGCGTTGTAGAATGTCTCACAAACGTACAGAAGCAATTGAACATATCTTTGGGCGTCAACATTACGGCCTTGTTCGTCTTTGTAGAATGTCTCACAAACGCGAAGCAATAATATCTTTGGGCGTCATAACTACGTCTCGCATGTTTCCGGGACGTCATGGTTGATTTCTGCCCTATTTGGCCTTGTTCGTGCGTTGTAGAATGTCTCACAAGCGTACAGAAGCAATTGAACATATCATTGGGCGTCATTACGAGCGAATACGTAATGATAACTACGTCTCGCATGTTTCCGGGACGTCATGGTTGATTCTGCCCTATTTGGCCTTGTTCGTGCGTTGTAGAATGTCTCACAAGCGTACAGAAGCAATTGAACATATCTTTGGGCGTCATTACTACGTCACGCATGTTTCCTGGACGTCATGGTTGCTTTCTGCCCTATTTGACCTTGTTCGTTCGTTGTAGAATGTCTCACAAACGTACAGAAGCAATTGAACATATCTTTGGGCGTCATTACTACGTCTCGCATCATGGTTTTTTTTTGCCCTATTTGGCCTTGTTCGTGCGTTGTAGAATGTCTCACAAGCGTACAGAAGCAATTGAACATATCTTTGGGCGTCATTACTACGTCACGCATGTTTCCTGGACTTCATGGTTGCTTTCTGCCCTATTTGGCCTTGTTCGTGCGTTGTAGAATGTCTCACAAGCGTACAGAAGCAATTGAACATATCTTTGGGCGTCATTACGAGCGTCGTAATGATAACTACGTCTCGCATGTTTCCGGGACGTCATGGTTGATTTCTGCCCTATTTGGCCTTGTTCGTGCGTTGTAGAATGTCTCACAAGCGTACAGAAGCAATTGAACATATCTTTGGGCGTCATTACTACGTCACGCATGTTTCCTGGACGTCATGGTTGCTTTCTGCCCTATTTGGCCTTGTTCGTGCGTTGTAGAATGTCTCACAAACGTACAGAAGCAATTGAACATATCTTTGGGCGTCATTACTACGTCTCGCATGTTTCCGGGACGTCATGGTTGATTTCTGCCCTATTTGGCCTTGTTCGTGCTTGGTAGAATGTCTCACAAGCGTACAGAAGCAATTGAACATATCTTTGGGCGTCATTACGAGCGAATACGTAATGATAACTACGTCTCGCATGTTTCCGGGACGTCATGGTTGATTTCTGCCCTATTTGGCCTTGTTCGTGCGTTGTAGAATGTCTCACAAGCGTACAGAAGCAATTGAACATATCATTGGGCGTCATTACGAGCGAATACGTAATGATAACTACGTCTCGTATGTTTCCGGACGTCATGGTTGATTTCTGCCCTATTTGGCCTTGTTCGTGCGTTGTAGAATGTCTCACAAGCGTACAGAAGCAATTGAACATATCTTTGGGCGTCATTACTCATTTTCGGCGTACGTAATGATAACTACGTCTCGCATGTTTCCGGGACGTCATGGTTGCTTTTGCCATTTGGCCTTGTTCGTGCGTTGTAGAATGTCTCACAAGCGTACAGAAGCAATTGAACATATCTTTGGGCGTCATTACTACGTCACGCATGTTTCCGGGACGTCATGGTTGATTTCTGCCCTATTTGGCCTTGTTCGTGCTTGGTAGAATGTCTCACAAGCGTACAGAAGCAATTGAACATATCATTGGGCGTCATTACGAGCGAATACGTAATGATAACTACGTCTCGCATGTTTCCGGGACGTCATGGTTGATTTCTGCCCTATTTGGTCCTTGTCCGTGCGTTGTAAAATGTCTCACAAGCGTACAGAAGCAATTGAACATATCATTGGGCGTCATTACGAGCGAATACGTAATGATAACTACGTCTCGCATGTTTCCGGGACGTCATGGTTGATTCTGCCCTATTTGGCCTTGTTCGTGCGTTGTAGAATGTCTCACAAGCGTACAGAAGCAATTGAACATATCTTTGGGCGTCATTACTACGTCTCGCATGTTCGGGACGTCATGGTTGCTTTCTGCCCTATTTGGCCTTGTTCGTGCGTTGTAGAATGTCTCCAAGCGTACAGAAGCAATTGAACATATCTTTGGGCGTCATTACTACGTCACGCATGTTTCCTGGACGTCATGGTTGATTTCTGCCCTATTTGGCCTTGTTCGTGCGTTGTAGAATGTCTCACAAGCGTACAGAAGCAATTGAACATATCTTTGGCGTCATTACTACGTCTCGCATGTTTCCGGGACGTCATGGTTGATTTCTTTCTGCCCTATTTGGCCTTGTTCGTGCGTTGTAGAATGTCTCACAAACGTACAGAAGCAATTGAACATATCTTTGGGCGTCATTACTACGTCACGCATGTTTCCTGGACGTCATGGTTGATTTCTGCCCTATTTGGCCTTGTTCGTGCTTGGTGAATGTCTCACAAGCGTGAAGCAATTGAACATATCTTTGGGCGTCATTACATCTCTGCCCTACGTCAATTTGCATTACTTTTGCGAAAGGTTGTAGAATGTCTCACAAACGTACAGAAGCAATTGAACATATCTTTGGGCGTCATTACTACGTCACGCATGTTTCCTGGACGTCATGGTTGCTTTCTGCCCTATTTGGCCTTGTTCGTGCGTTGTAGAATGTCTCACAAACGTACAGAAGCAATTGAACATATCTTTGGGCGTCATTACGAGCGAATACGTAATGATAACTACGTCTCGCATGTTTCCGGGACGTCATGGTTGATTTCTGCCCTATTTGGCCTTGTTCGTGCGTTGTAGAATGTCTCACAAGCGTACAGAAGCAATTGAACATATCATTGGGCGTCATTACTACGTCACGCATGTTTCCTGGACGTCATGGTTGCTTTCTGCCCTATTTGGCCTTGTTCGTGCGTTGTAGAATGTCTCACAAACGTACAGAAGCAATTGAACATATCTTTGGGCGTCATTACTACGTCACGCATGTTTCCGGGACGTCATGGTTGATTTCTGCCCTATTTGGCCTTGTTCGTGCTTGTAGAATGTCTCACAAGCGTACAGAAGCAATTGAACATATCTTTGGGCGTCATTACGAGCGAATACGTAATGATAACTACGTCTCGCATGTTTCCGGGACGTCATGGTTGATTTCTGCCCTATTTGGCCTTGTTCGTGCGTTGTAGAATGTCTCACAAGCGTACAGAAGCAATTGAACATATCTTTGGGCGTCATTACGACGAATACGTAATGATAACACGTCATGCATGTTTCCGGGACGTCATGGTTGCTTTCTGCCCTATTTGGCCTTGTTCGTGCGTTGTAGAATGTCTCACAAGCGTACAGAAGCAATTGAACATATCTTTGGGCGTCATTACTACGTCACGCATGTTTCCGGGACGTCATGTTGCAATTTGCCCTATTTGGCCTTGTTCGTGCGTTGTAGAATGTCTCACAAGCGTACAGAAGCAATTGAACATATCTTTGGGCGTCATTACTACGTCACGCATGTTTCCTGGACGTCATGGTTGATTTCTGCCCTATTTGGCCTTGTTCGTGCGTTGTAGAATGTCTCACAAGCGTACAGAAGCAATTGAACATATCTTTGGGCGTCATTACTACGTCACGCATGTTTCCTGGACGTCATGGTTGCTTTCTGCCCTATTTGGCCTTGTTCGTGCGTTGGTTGAATGTCTCACAAAGCGTACAGAAGCAATTGAACATATCTTGGGCGTCATTACTACGTCCGCATGTTTCCTGGACGTCATGGTTGCTTTCTGCCCTATTTGGCCTTGTTCGTGCGTCTGTCTCACAAGCGTACAGAAGCAATTGAACATATCTTTTGGGCGTCATTACTACGTCTCGCATGTTTCCGGGACGTCATGGTTGATTTCTGCCCTATTTGGCCTTGTTCGTGCGTTGTAGAATGTCTCACAAACGTACAGAAGCAATTCAATTGAACATATCTTTGGGCGTCATTACTACGTCTCGCATGTTTCCGGGACGTCATTTCTTTCCTATTTGGCCTTGTTCGTGCGTTGTAGAATGTCTCACAAGCGTACAGAAGCAATTGAACATATCTTTGGGCGTCATTACGTCATTACTACGTCACGCATGTTTCCTGGACGTCATGGTTGATTTCTGCCCTATTTGGCCTTGTTCGTGCGTTGTAGAATGTCTCTCACAAGCGTACAGAAGCAATTGAACATATCTTTGGGCGTCATTACTACGTCACGCATGTTTCCTGGACGTCATGGTTGCTTTCTGCCCTATTTGGCCTTGTTCGTGCGTTGTAGAATGTCTCACAAACGTACAGAAGCAATTGAACATATCTTTGGGCGTCATTACTACGTCTCGCATGTTTCCGGGACGTCAATTTCTGTGTTCGTGCGTTGTAGAATGTCTCACAAGCGTACAGAAGCAATTGAACATATCTTTGGGCGTCATTACTACGTCACGCATGTTTCCTGGACGTCATGGTTGCTTTCTGCCCTATTTGGCCTTGTTCGTGCGTTGTAGAATGTCTCACAAGCGTACAGAAGCAATTGAACATATCTTTGGGCGTCATTACTACGTCTCGCATGTTTCCGGGACGTCATGGTTGATTTCTGCCCTATTTGGCCTTGTTCGTGCGTTGTAGAATGTCTCACAAACGTACAGAAGCAATTGAACATATCTTTGGGCGTCATTACGAGCGAATACGTCATTAACTACGTCTCGCATGTTTCCGGGACGTCATGGTTGATTTCTGCCCTATTTGGCCTTGTTCGTGCGTTGTAGAATGTCTCACAAGCGTACAGAAGCAATTGAACATATCTTTGGGCGTCATTACTACGTCTCATGTTTTCCGGGATGTCAATTTCTGCCCTATTTGGCCTTGTTCGTGCGTTGTAGAATGTCTCACAAACGTACAGAAGCAATTGAACATATCTTTGGGCGTCATTACTACGTCACGCATGTTTCCGGGACGTCATGGTTGATTTCTGCCCTATTTGGCCTTGTCCGTGCGTTGTAGAATGTCTCACAAGCGTACAGAAGCAATTGAACATATCATTTGGGCGTCATTACGAGCGAATACGTAATGATAACTACGTCTCGCATGTTTCCGGGACGTCATGGTTGATTTCTGCCCTATTTGGCCTTGTTCGTGCGTTGTAGAATGTCTCACAAAGCGTACAGAAGCAATTGAACATATCTTTGGGCGTCATTACTACGTCACGCATGTTTCCTGGACGTCATGGTTGCTTTCTGCCCTATTTGGCCTTGTTCGTGCGTTGTAGAATGTCTCACAAGCGTACAGAAGCAATTGAACATATCTTTGGGGCGTCATTACTACGTCACGCGTGTTTCCGGGACGTCATGGTTGATTTCTGCCCTATTTGGCCTTGTTCGTGCTTGGTAGAATGTCTCACAAGCGTACAGAAGCAATTGAACATATCTTTGGGCGTCATTACGAGCGAATACGTAATGATAACTACGTCTCGCATGTTTCCGGGACGTCATGGTTGATTTCTGCCCTATTTGGCCTTGTTCGTGCTTTGTAGAATGTCTCACAAGCGTACAGAAGCAATTGAACATATCTTTGGGCGTCATTACTACGTCTCGCATGTTTCCGGGACGTCATGGTTGATTTCTGCCCTATTTGGCCTTGTTCGTGCGTGTGTAGAATGTCTCACAAGCGTACAGAAGCAATTGAACATATCTTTGGGCGTCATTACGAGCGAATACGTAATGATAACTACGTCTCGCATGTTTCCGGGACGTCATGGTTGATTTCTGCCCTATTTGGCCTTGTTCGTGCGTTGTAGAATGTCTCACAAGCGTACAGAAGCAATTGAACATATCTTTGGGCGTCATTACTACGTCACGCATGTTTCCTGGACGTCATGGTTGCTTTCTGCCCTATTTGGCCTTGTTCGTGCGTTGTAGAATGTCTCACAAACGTACAGAAGCAATGAACATATCTTTGGGCGTCATTACTACGTCACGCATGTTTCCGGGACGTCATGGTTGATTTCTGCCCTATTTGGCCTTGTTCGTGCTTGGTAGAATGTCTCACAAGCGTACAGAAGCAATTGAACATATCTTTGGGCGTCATTACGAGCGAATACGTAATGATAACTACGTCTCGCATGTTTCCGGGACGTCATGGTTGATTTCTGCCCTATTTGGCCTTGTTCGTGCTTGGTAGAATGTCTCACAAGCGTACAGAAGCAATTGAACATATCTTTGGGCGTCATTACTACGTCTCGCATGTTTCCGGGACGTCATGGTTGATTTCTGCCCTATTTGGCCTTGTTCGTGCTTGGTAGAATGTCTCACAAGCGTACAGAAGCAATTGAACATATCATTTGGGCGTCATTACGAGCGAATACGTAATGATAACTACGTCTCGCATGTTTCCGGGACGTCATGGTTGATTTCTGCCCTATTTGGTCTTGTCCGTGCGTTGTAAAATGTCTCACAAGCGTACAGAAGCAATTGAACATATCATTGGGCGTCATTACGAGCGAATACGTAATGATAACTACGTCTCGTATGTTTCCGGGACGTCATGGTTGCTTTCTGCCCTATTTGGCCTTGTTCGTGCTTGGTAGAATGTCTCACAAGCGTACAGAAGCAATTGAACATATCTTTGGGCATCATTACGTACGATCTACGTCTCGTTTCCGGGACGTCATGGTTGATTTCTGCCCTATTTGGCCTTGTTCGTGCTTGGTAGAATGTCTCACAAGCGTACAGAAGCAATTGAACATATCATTGGGCGTCATTACGAGCGAATACGTAATGATAACTACGTCTCGCATGTTTCCGGGACGTCATGGTTGATTTCTGCCCTATTTGGTCTTGTCCGTGCGTTGTAAAATGTCTCACAAGCGTACAGAAGCAATTGAACATATCATTGGGCGTCATTACGAGCGAATACGTCGTTACTACGTCACGCATGTTTCCGGGACGTCATGGTTGATTTCTGCCCTTTTTGGCCTTGTCCGTGTAGTGTAGAAGGTCTCACAAGCATACAGAACCAATTGAACATATCTTTGGGCGTCATTACGAGCGAGTACGTAATGTTAACTACGTCTCGCACGTTACCGGTACGTCATGGTTGAATTCTGCCCTATTTGGCCTTGTTCGTGCGTTGTAGAATGTCTCACAAGCGTACAGAAGCAAAGCAATTGAACATATCTTTGGGCGTCATTACTACGTCACGTCATGTTTCCTGGACGTCATGGTTGCTTTCTGCCCTATTTGGCCTTGTTCGTGCGTTGTAGAATGTCTCACAAACGTACAGAAGTAATTGAACATATTTTTTGGGCGTCATTACTACGTCACGCGTGTTTCCGGGACGTCATGGTTGAATTCTGCCCTATTTGGCCTTGTTCGTGCGTTGTAGAATGTCTCTAAGCGCACAGAACAATTGAACATATCTTTAGGCGTCATTACTACGTCTCGCATGTTTCCTGGACGTCATGGTTGATTTCTGCCCCTATTTGGCCTTGTTCGTGCTTGGTAGAATGTCTCACACAAGCTACAGAAGCAATTGAACATATATCATTGGGCGTCATTACGAGGCGAATACGTAATGATAACTACGTCTCGCGTTGTTTCCGGGACGTCATGGTTGATTTCTGCCCTATTTGGCCTTGTTCGTGCTTGGTAGAGATGTCTCTGTGGTCAGAATACAAGTACTTATATTTATTTGATTATTTTTTAGGTTTATTATCAAGTTTTACAGTTTATCAGAATAATCTGAAAACTGGGTTTTAATTTTGTTATTAACTGGTTTTACAGCACATGACTAATGACTCATTTAAGAATCAGAATTTTAGGATTACTGAACGATTACTAATAAATGAACAACGTCCCTCCTAAGGAGGAGAACGTTGAGAGATATCAATTATCTCGCGTATACTTACTACATTTTTAACTACCAGAAGGAAGTTGTTACCAGTTTATTAGTAATTACAGAAGCTACAGAATATGAATTAGTCAGTGCAGACAGACAGCTACATGAGCTTTTAAGTATAAGTATAACAAGTTGAAATTAGAAACAAAGAGAATCTTGCGCATCAATCAAATTGAACCATTTTGCCGTTATCCGAAGAAAGATTTTTAGATTGAATCTGAACGATTTAGAGATGGATTAACTTAGTACCGACTCGGTTAGTACGATGACGCAAAAGAATCAGCGGCATACTAGATTATTTTACAAAAGTTTTCAGAATGGGATATTAGGAAGCATACAGAGACACAAGTAAGCACCTGTGAGTTATTAGGAGCATATAAGGGTGGGGGCGCACATATAATACGAACGATGCAAAGTAAATACAAGGTTAAATTGTGAAAATGATATGCGAACACACTCAAATCACTAGAACTTCCAGATAAATCAGGTCAACGGAGAGGATCAACAGTATGCACAGAAGGTGTGGTTGACGGCAGCTTAGTTTAGGAGTGCAATAACGAGCAATCGTTCTTAGATCAAGAAGCATATTCCAACAACCGCAACAGCACATGACAAGGACATCACGAGTAAGAAAGAGTAAAAGAGGAGCGATGAGGGAAGTTCCCAACAGGGTCCTGCGAATAGGCCGTCATTAGGCCGGAGTAAGAGCTGGCGAGGAGTAGAACAAGAAGTGGCTCCGACTAATGAGGCACTCAACCATATATGTTATTGTGGGATGAAGAGTAAGACAGCTGGTAGTGTTAGAGTATATAGACTATCCACACTACTTATGTTAGTGTAGGAAATAAAACAGTCACGAGGGAACCCACGAGTTCCTCGGAGATCGATGTCGAGACGTTATGTGTTTGAAGGATGAAATTTAATAGAAAATGGATATTTATATTCAGTACTCTATCAGTTCATTCGCACACATTTCTGGTTCTCCATTGACAAACAACTCACCAACCATGTCCTACCCCGCCAAAGTCGTAGACAGCAACTCTTGAATCCTGAGCGCCGCAAGGAAGATGATATCGACCGACGTGGAACTAAACGTCGTCAGTCCCATACGGAACGCTCCGCTCCGCACTCAGGTCAGGCACTGGAGGGGCAACAACAGACACATCTTGGGGCTCCACGTATTATTTCCGCGGACGACAAGCAGCCACCAACAGCAAACAAAAAAAATGGACCTGCACAATCTGACGAGGATGTCATATTCGAGGGTGAGACCAAGGAAGTACCCAACCTGCGTGCGGACAGTAGTCAGACTTTTATTGGTGAACAGGTAGCCAGTGAAGGGCTGTCCCCTCGTTCGTCTCGGGATACTCCAGGGGCCTTATTTCCCAGTAATGACCCACCACGCCTCCCACCTAACAAGCGGAAGCGTCACCGGAACCGTACCAACAACAAGGAAACGGCACGGGAACAATCGTCAGCTCAGAAACTCACGGAGCTGATGACACAACAGCAGTCTCTCTTTGAAAAATACGAACAGAGGTTACAGCGCATAAACGCCGGACGAACTACAATAGGGCCGGCCGCTAAGGAGAGTTCTTCTGACGCACACGAACGGGTACAGGCAGTACCAGAGGACGAAGACAACCCTACCTTCCGAATTCAAGGCTGTGAGCGTCCGTTTTATGGACTTGGGTACAAATCACCAGGGTCAGAGGACAGTTCAACCGAGGAGGATGATACTCTGTCTGCCAGTGAGAACACACCAACTTTTCAAGAGTTCGCACATGAACAAGTATTAGCCAGACAGAATCCTCAAGGTAAGCAGGCGGTGAAGAATAGACAGGACCGATTAAGTACGAACCTGCGCCAACAACAGCAACGTCAGTGGGGCGAGAAAGAAGCGCCCAGTGAATATGTACAGACACATAAACGACAAGAGAAGGAGACAACAGTGCCTCCGCCCACACCGGCTAGTATCGAGAAAAGGCGACAGGCGCTACACGCACGGATACTACAGTTAAGTGACGAGCTATGCCAAGCAATCGAGGAGAATAACACGGCTCGAGCTGAAGCTCTTCGGGGCGTGATTGAGACACTTCGAGCTACATTAGAGTCCCGACCGGTAGAGAAGCGTCCCGTACCTTCACCACGTACGTGGCCTGATTGGCCGTCGAACAGATACTACCTACATGATATCATGGAACGGGACACAAGAGGGGCTCTCCTCGAGGCGTTCAAGAACGCACAAATCGCAGGGCTGGACGAGAGTTGGAACCTTACATGGTTTCATAAGGTACTATCTTACTTCAAGGCGGAAAAGTCAACGCTGGACTACATCCGCGACAACTCTGAACGGTTGAAGACATGCACACCTCAACTACAGATCGAACAGATCTGTTCACTGGAAACACACAAGCCACTGTCGATCCCGCGTTTCGCAAGTTAGCCAAGGGCCAAAGTCGGAACATGCACACTCCTCTTATGGAACAAATGACACAGCTCATGGAGAACCACAGGAGGGCACGTGAACGGTGCCAGACAGATGCCGACTTCCAACAGAATTTAGTGAACCACTGCATTGTACAACTGTTAGAAGAAGCTCTCAACGGCCGTACGTATGAACGTACTCTACAGTTGCATCCCAAATGGCAACTGATGGAGACACACGAGCTTATACAGCTGTTGAGCCCTGACATTCAGGATGCACAGCAACGTACGGCAGCACGTTTCCAGGGTCGCAACAACCGCGAGGCCCGACGACCAATGGAAGTCGCGACCACACCAATAGCCGCCCCAACCTACAGACGAGTAGACGACAAACGCAGAATTGGACTCAACGGCCCCAACCTACGGTACCAACGACTTGTGCGGGGTGCCAGGCACAGGCGCCACCAGGTGGTAGGCACATCCACGGTGTCACCATTTCAGGGCGTCGCAAGCGGTGAGCGCAGAGGGTCGGGCAAGGCTATACGACAACAACCGTCCTTTGAGGGACGTACAATCGGTACACAGACCGTCCACAACGTCAACCGCAGGACAGGGGCAGAATACATCCCAGACTAGAGAGACGTAGTTACAATACGTCCGACGCCTCAAGTACAGGTGAATGCGATTACACAGGACGAAGACTTGGCTCCACCATCGGAAGCTACAGAGATTCATATCAACACGATCCTTTACGAAGACTTCGAGCACATGACGTCACCACCAAACCACACCTATGACACGTGGGAGTCGGTAGCCGATCATGCATGAGAGGTGAGGGTGTCTGAGTCGGATAGGAGCTTCATATTTGTTACCACGATTGGAGCAGTGATGGCAATACAAGACCCATTGCTGACGTCAGACAACCGAGTCTATATTCAAGTACAAATCAACGGACGTACGTTCAAAGCCTTGATAGACACGGGAGCAAATAGAAGTTGTATCTCACAGACATCCGCAGACCTCCTTGGCCGACCAATAACTCCGGCACCACCTGGGTCATTTATATATTTAGCTGACAAGGCGGTGCGAACTCCTCGACTGGGGACGACGGAAGTGGTACCTATAAGGTACGGTACCAGAATTATCGACGGTTCATTAGAATTGATGAACTTGCCGACGGGTATAGATGTTATAGTGGGGCAAGATATGTTGAAAGGCTTGGGCCTATACATAGGCGGTATCCAATCGCCACTTGCACCAATAGACCCCACAGAACTAGAAGAGCTCCTCGAACCCATACCACGCCGACAGGCACCTAACACGACGGAACCCGTCGATGTACATAACGGTTGGCACAGGATTTGGAAGCCAATGCGAAAATTGCCGACAACGCGCGCTGTCGTCTGGAAGGGTGAGAGGTAACCATCCCAGTAACCCATGAACAAGCGTTGCAGATGCGGCGATCGGCGCGTAACTTCGTATCCGATCGATGGCTCCCTATGTGGATGAACAAGTGAAGAAGTGGTTGACGGATTTGGTGATCACAGAAACGAACGACACCAACGACTGTTAATCTTCCTCTCCTTGCGGTACCGACATTCGATGCGGAAGGCAACGTCAAGAAGGTACGCGTGTGTTTGACATGCGTGCCGTTAACGCGCTTATTCCTGGTGACCAGCGTTCCTGATCCCCAAGGTCAACGAACTCATATCTCGCCTCAAGAGTAAGAAGTACTACACGACGCTGGACATATCGGCTGCATACCACGGCTGCCCATCCATCCAGACTCACAATACTTATTTAGTTTTACACACGAACGTTATCAGTACTCGTTCACATCAGCACCGTTCGGTCTTCATGTACTCACGCAGCAGTTTCAACGTACCTTGAGTACAATACTTGATGGCTTACCGGTTCACCACTATATCGATGACATAGTTATCGCCAGTGACGGTTATGACGAACACGTTAGGACGGTGCAGAAGGTGATACAACGCTTAACATACCACAGTTTTAAGCTTAACCCTGCCAAGTGCCACTTCGCTATCTCCGAAGTCATGATCCTAGGGAAGAAAGTATCGGCACAAGGCATTGACATTGACCATGAAAAGCAGGCCAAGCTGATCGACTGGCCCACACCACAACGATACAAAGATATAGCCTCGGCGTTGGGTTTAGCAAATTACCTCCACGAACATCTGCCTAATTTCGCGAACACGGTTGCACCCTTGCGCGAATTTTGCAAACTCAAACCAAAGGAGTTGATAGGTGATCGTTGGGAGGAGAGACATGCACAGGCGTGGCAGGCAATGAAAGACGCAGTGGTGAATGCTGTGGCGTTACACTTTCCGGTCGACGGCATTCCTCTAAACTTGGAAACCGACGCTAGCGATTACGGTTTAGGGGAGCGCTATTCAATGGGTCAACGGTAAAAACATTACTTAATGTTCTTTAGTAAGACTCTGAACCATGCACAACAGAACTACGCCACACCTATGAAGGAGTTACTGGCATTGGTATATGGACTGACACATTTCAGGGAATACTTGGATGGGCAACGGTTTGCGGTCTTCACGGACCACAAGGCCCTTGTATATATGAACACACAGCTCAAGCAATCCGATGCTTCAGAGATGGCATCATATCATCGCGCCATTCAACTTTACCATATCGCATATATCCAGGAGAGTCAAATGTGCTCCCGGACATGTTAAGTAGAGTACACGAGGGACAGCGGAGCAGGACGAACTCGAAATAATGTATACCGACGGCTGGCAGTTATTCCCTAGTTACTTTGAACAAGCGCAACAACACTTTGGACCGAATGACATAGATGTATTTGCGGGACCCAACCAACGCTCAGCTTCCTCGGTTCTGGACGAAGGATGATGGGAAGGAGCGTTTGCCCACGACTGGTCGATAGTCGATGGATGGATGAACCCGCCTTGGGGACAGATACACAGGATGTTACGCAAGATACGAGCCGACGGCGCACGGGCCACAATATGTCTACCATGGGTACCAAGAGCACCATGGTTCGACCTGTTCAAGCAGTTATTGCAGACAGAACCGGTGCTGGTACCACGGACACCACACGTTCCTCAAGTACGCTAAGTACGCATGTGGGAAGACACCATGGGGTCATACCGTAGTAGCACAGGTGGGTCCTCCCAATGGATTCAAACTGGACCCGCTGTTTTCACAGCGACTTGGTTTTACAGAACCAAAGCATACAAATATGTCATGTGCTTAGACACAGCGCGAAAATCTCAGTGGCACTGGCAGATGCAGAGGGTCAACCGGCGTTTGCACAAGCGAGTCCGGCGGAGAAACAGCGTCGTACGCAACTCACGCAAGCGCAACACGAACAAGGACATCATGGGGCGGCGGACACAGTCCAACAACTTCGATCAGAACGGTCACGTTTGGCCAGGGGCACTGAGTTAGCCACAGAAGTTAAGCGGCAATGTGGCACATGTTTGGGACAGGACACACTTCGTAAGGTTTCCACCCGATGATTAGCATCGATGCACGCTACCCGTGGGACCATATTCAAGTGGACTACATCCCGATGCCACTGGAGTCAGACGCAAAAGAACAATTATATTCTTCACGTCTTAGACATCGCCACAGGCTATTCTATCCTTCGAGCCACACCGGACAAGACAAAGGGAAACCACGACACAGACACTCATAGAGATTTTTTGGCGAACATGGTTTCCCCGTAAAATCAAAACAGACATGGGGAAGGAGTTCACCAACAAGTTAGTGGAGCTGCTGGTCCAGGAAGTGGGGATGCTACATAAGGTGTCTCCACCATATCGACCCCAAGTGCTGGGCGCGGCAGAACGACGTCACAAAGAGATTACACGTTCTATTCGACAATGCTGTGAGGCAGTTCCCCTTCGATGGGACGAACGCCTTCCGTTTACGATGCTATACCAGAACCTTCGGATATCCGTCGCCATAAGAGTGCACCGTTTAGCGTGTACTTTGGCCGCCACCATGTTCCGTTCGCCGATTTCACGGACGAGTTACCGGATTCTCTCAGCCGATGACGAATGACACCTGGGCACAACGATTAGACCAGTTACAGGACACTATATTGCCGACCCTCCACCACATTACCAAAGAAGTATACAGGCAAGCTTACGACGACATTTGACCGCCTACATGCTCACGTCTTGGTACATTTCGACGAAGGAGATGTGGTCATGGTACGATCAGAAGGCCGAACAACGAAGGCTATGCGGCCATTGTTTGGACCATATGTAGTCAAAGCTAGACACGGCCAACGCTACGAGTTGGCGAACAAGGATGGTTCCGCCCGCACCAGAATTCAAAGACCAAACCGGTACGGGTGGAACTCCTCCGTTTAGTGCATAGACGCACAGACCCACCAATTGACGAAGACTTATGGACCGAAGGAGGTGGAGTTTCGCCATATTATCACACATCATTACGAATGATGAGACAGGGAATTAGAATACCTGGTGAGATGGCGAGAAGGCGAGACCAGCGTGGGGAAACAGCAGAAGCTTTTGATGATGCCAACGATATCGCGGCCTACCACAAAGCTTCGCAGACACGGACACGTAAGCGCCAACGATGCACAAGTCTAATACTTTATCTTCAATATAACTTTGTTCTCGGATATCGAGGCTCAGAAGCTCTGGGCATAAACCAGCAACTCTGGCTCCCGGTATAAACCAGCCACTCGAGCTCTTGAGTATAAAAAAAGCAGCGACTCTGGCTCCCGGTATAAACCAACAGCTCTAGCTCGAGGTATAAAACCGGCCTCTCGAAGGCTCTTGAGGTATAAAAAGCAGCGACTCTGGCTCCCAGGTATAAACCAGCAACTCTGGCTCCCCGGTATAAATGGCCTCTCGAGGTATCAGTATAAACCAGCCTCTCGAGGCTCTTGAGTATAAAAAGCAGCGTCTCTGGCTCCCCGGTATAAACCAGCCACTCGAGGCTCTTAATTATAAAAAGCGGCGACTCTGGCTCAGTATAAACCAGCGACTCTGGCTCCCGAGAGTATAAACCAGCAACTCTGGCTCCCGGTATAAACCAGCCTCTCGAGGCTCTTGGTATAAAAGCGGCGACTCTGGCTCTCCCAGTATAAACCAGCCACTCGAGCTCGCGAGAATAAACGGTTAGCACTCGAGGC